>CABFOQ010046392.1:9065-24625 GCA_900660455.1 Gephyroberyx darwinii | reverse complement strand
CGCCATATTCTGTGAAGCTGAAAAACAGCCCCATCAGTAACTCATTTCATATGGATGTGCTGTGATGTGGCGAGTGCTTTAGTCTCTACGCAGTATGGTGCTTTGCTACAGGCGCTTTGTATTCATGTTCTGTATTATTCTTTTCCTCCTGACTACACAACGGCAGAGGAAGCTGTTTAACATCCTGGAGGAAGCTGGCGATGATTGCAATTATGAACTTATTGGTATTGCTCGCGGTAAGCAGTTGGACCTTCAGTGGAAAATGTCTGTCAAAATACTGTGACTTTGTCAGACTCAGCCATTTGACATTTGACCTGTGCACCGCGGCACTAAGTGGCTGTCAAAGCAAAGCTGTCATGTCCCATCCTAGGTGCTCTTTAAAGTATGCTCGTCTCCTATTGAGCACATTGAAGTGAGCGGTTGTCTTTTGGGGGGTATTCCACGGGGGCATAGGTTCACGCTTAATCAAATCACAAACCCTGGCATTGCACCGAAATAGGAAATAGGAAACAGTCAAGCCAATTAGGTGGGCATTTCCCCGCAAAGTTGCAAACAAGGGAGCCTGAAATACTTTGGATGTAAGGAAGCTGAATGCTTCGCTTTTGCTTAATTTGAGAGCTTTTTGTGCGGTCGCCTATTAGTGGTTAATTGAGAATTGAGAGAGTCCTGGGATAAGCTGCGAAAGAATGCGAGTACTGTCCAAGCTGTGGCCCCGGTCCCAATGGGGGCGGGACAGGAGGGGTATAGACTCACCCCACCCCCCTGTCCTTCATCTCCCCCTCACACGTCTGTTTTTTTTTGTTTTTCTCTACACAAGAAAACGCCCACGATACAGTACCGTCCGCCAAGCTGAATATTGAATTTGTTTGACGAGTGAAGAAAAAATGATTTGCTGTTCAGTTTCTCTTTTTGTGAATCTTCCTTTACCCCCCTCTCTCTCTCTTTCCTCTCGGCTCTGGTACATCTTTGTTCCATTCCCTCGACGGCTTGTTCACTTACTTTCCATTTGACGTTCATTTGTAACAACTTCAAAACACGCTGGCACAGAATATACAGACAGATGTTAGCGATGAAATATTTATCCCATAAATTGTAACCTGGATTCCTCAGTTGCCTTTTGAGCTCAGACAACACGTCCATTATTAATGATGAATGGGCATCTATTCGTAAAATAGCTGTATGAGTGCTTTTCAGATTTTGTTTTTTATTTATATTTTCTGTAAGCATGTATCTGATGATGTTTGATGGATGATGAGCGGTAGAAACAGCAAACTCAGGTCTGTTCTCCTCCGATGAATCTTCATCCGAAATCCATCTTTATCTGCTCTCCGATGGTGATGACTGGCCATTTAAAGATACTCAGGCTGTCTGTGGAGACGGAGCCAGGAGCGTTTGAGCCGGAGACGGGATCCAGGGTTCCTCCCACTGCTTTGACACATAAATAAAAGAGAATAATAATGTTCGGTGCCTGCCTGAGCAGCATGCGATTACTGCTCAAAGTGCCCTTTAACCAATGCACCATATCAAAAGGTGGAAAATATCCTGAGAGGCATCTAACGGTGCGTGGAATGCTGTAATCCTGCACAACTGGGACTCCTACTGCCTATTTTATCTCCAGCTAAATAAAACCATCAGCCTCTTAATGTCCATGTCTGTGGAGCCAGCATTCAAAACTTAATTCAGCACAATCTGGATGAAAATGTAAAAATCTCAGGCCAATGTCGATACTCCGCCGAGCTTGAGGATCAAGCGTACACAACATACGACGTTAGTAATGGTGTTATTTTCAACCCCTTTTTCCATGAAGGAGTGAATAAAACCGGGACGGTGGGAAATTCAGAGGGGGGAGATTAATTGGCATGCAAGCGGAGTAACTGTCCTCAGTCTGACGATCACAGGGCTAGCCGAGCATGACAAGCATAGCCTATCTTCTACTTTTCATTAGGCCACGGACGAGGCCAGCCACAAGCTTTATGCTAAACAGGGTTGATACGGCTGTCTGAGACTCCCAGAGACCTTTACACCCTCAAAACAACAACAGGATACATACCGACAAAAAAACCCAAACAATGTCACGAAAACAAGACGGTCCTCGCACAAAGACTGTCGAGCAAATAAGAGCAATGAATAGCTGGCGGGGGAAATAAGGAGGAAACGCGGCATCAGAAGTTGACTTGATGCGAGAATCAATGAATAACTGTCCAGGAATGATTAAGAGGGCTTTTATTCTGGAGGCGTGCCTGCTCAATTTTCAAAATGTACATTTCATTTATTGGGATCCATTAACTGTGAGCTGTTGGCAGAATTATGATTTCTATTTGCTACAGAAGGGAAACTAATTAAAACATGAACAGGGATGAGATGTTTTTGTCGTGAGGTCTTTACCATGACTTTATGAGACAAACATTTGAAAACAAACAACAAATAACTACTGGAGGTTCAGTGTACCTTTAAGTGCTTGCAAGCGTGCGTCTTTCTAGGTGTGTGTGTGTGTGTGTGTGTGTACAGCAACATCCTATGGGTGTGAACCCAAGAAGCCCCGTCTCTTTCCCTTTTAAAATTACAGTCCATCTCCAGCACATTAGAGTTTTAGTCATACAAACATTTCCTGGAAGCAGAGCTGCTCTGGAGGCAGAAATAATCTCATTGGTCAAGTCAAGCCTCAGCAGGCGGAGCCAAAGAATCATTTCCAGGAAGTGACCAGAGCTTGGCAGAGGGACAAAACAATGATATCCACTCATGGTAAAATGGATATGAGTGATCACAGGCCTAATTACGAACCGTCACCACGGTGACCTGGCTGACGGAAATCGCCTCTCCACTGAGCAGAGCTCTCCGGCTCATCATGGGGGAATTTTCCACAGACTGTCTGAGGTCACGAGTAATGGGGATGGATGTCATAACCTTTACCGTCTGCCTGGTGTTCAAAACACTAAAGGATGCCTCTGGCTTGGATTGAGTGTGGACCTGGAGAGCCATATTGAAAAAAAACCATTATCACCATGAGGACAGTGGATTATGGTCATTGAGAATGCCACTGTCTAAAATTACATGATTGGGCCCTGGGTCCAAGAGCCTACAATAGGTCCTTGCTCAGTGTTGACATCATTTGGACATGGGTGGGCAAGCAATTCCTAAAGGGAGGGTGGGAACACATTATTTTGAGCAACCCCCCCCACCACCATATTCTTCAGCCAAGCATGTGAGGCTGCATTCACAGCCGCAGAGTGTTAATAATGTGCCAGGCAGAACAATTATGTCACAGTCTTTGGACTCCCATGTGAGAAAGTTAGCCCCCCTCCCGCAGCGATACAGTATGCCAATAGGAAAGGGCCAAAGTCTGAGAACTGGATCCGATGGAGGCCAGGCTGCTGGTCTGAGTGTGAATGGCGTCTATGAGGCCATACGGGAGGGATGTGAATTAGAGCAGTAGTCCATGGGAAATAAATGGGGGATGAGGGATAGTTTTTTGTTGGGTGGGGAGGTGGGGTGCGTTCCTGCGGTGGTTTTGCTGGTTGGCACCCATGGAGAATTGATGTTTCCAAATTACTGAAGTAACCCGTGTCAATTATGTAGTTTTTCACCTCGTGTCTCTGTGTCACTGCTGGCCCTCAAATTGCTCAGTGGGAATAAATGACGAGAATCTGCCGGGTGACAAAAAGCTTGAAACAACCTGAGACCTAAAAAAAAAGCTGAAACTTGCAACTGCAGTTTTTACTACTCTGGGAATTCTTCGGTCATTGATGCTTTCCTGCTTCCTGCGGCTACAACGCTTGTCAGAGACGAGAGAACCAGCTTGGACAAAGACCTGGAAGGAATATGATTCTGCTCAAACAGAGAGCTAATGAAATTGCCTGAACATGTATCATTGATTTTTTTTTTCTTCTTTCTTTCCCACCGACAACCTTTATCCGTCTGGCATAAATGACTCTGGCGTTATTTACATTGCACCGATGGAGGCTTCTGGGAGATTGTAGAATTGTGATGGGGTCAAAGCGTCCTCCATGCTCTATAAATGATGTTTAATCACATGAAGCAGAACACCGGTGAACAAACCTGGCCTGACCTTCCCATAATTAAAATGCAAAGTAACCTGCTGCCCGTCTGCCGCGGCTACTCGACATGACGTGGTGCATTCAGGAACTCAGGCCATGCACAGGACACATAGAGGTTCCATATCTGGTATATCTTCATAGGACTGGTCTGGTTTTGGGATTGAATCTTCATCAATCTGAAGAGGTTTAGATGCTTTTTTCAGCTTTGGTTTGTTTCCGCGAGACAATTTTTTGGGGTTTCTGCGCTTTTCTTTGTCCATTCAGCCACGGTTGCTATCGCTACTCATGCTAACTACCCAGTTCTTCTTCTGTTTATGCCAAACAAACCAGAAAAAACAGATTTTCCCCAGGAAACACCTACCTGACACCGGGTGCTTAGATCAGCATATGTGAAAGCTTTCATGAACTGGCTAGAGGTTGAACCACTACTGTGTTATATAGTAACTATGGTAATCACAATGTATTTATATGGAAATGTCACCGATTATTACTTTAATATGATGCTTGTGTTGGAAGGGAGGCGGCGCAGCGTAATAATAGCAAGATGTGTATTTCTGTCACGTAAAATGAAAAAAAGGAAATGCACTTCCCATGTAGTTGTTATAACGTGCCCTTTTCTGTAAAAATAGATTTTGTTCTCTGCTTCGGCTTTTCTCCAAGTTCACTGTCGTGCTAAAAGGCTACTAGCTTCCCAGAAAGTAGCTGCCAGTAGCCTCAATGTCAGTCCGGGGTTATGAAGCCTTTTAACATTCCTAAGTGTTGTTTCAGAAGCATTAGGCATCAGCATGTGAGAGAGGCTGTCTAGAACATGAGACATTTATATTTCCACAACAGGAACACTTGACCTGAGGAATAAGATGGTGAAGCAAAACAATAGCTTTAATAATTGGAGGACAGATGTCTTATTCCACTGTAGGTCCCGCAATTAATCTTTGAAATAGATAACGCGTCAGCCGAAAATAGAAAGTGCATGCTCTCTCTCCCCCGCTCACTGCTTCTATCTTTTCTTCTGCGCCGGTGTGGCTGTGTGAGGACTATTTCCACACCGCTGTGTATAAGCATGAGAGAGAGCACCTACTGTAGAGAGCAATGAACTGATTACACCGTTTGTCTAAAATAGCTAATACAGACCTACTATGGGTTTGTGCAGTGCAATTTAAAGCAATTTAAAACTATTAGAAGCACACAGGCACATTTCATCAACGAGTTTAACCGAGGCTTTGCGAGTGTGACACACTGCTATTGGCTAACAGCTGCTGTACGCCATATTTTCATTTTCCCACTGCATTCATTTCCAAACTGTCAAAGTGTTTAGCATGTAGATCAAGCCGCTTCCTCCAACACCGGCAGCAAATGTTTTTTTTTATCTTCCTCGTCACATGCTATTTCCTATATGCTCTTCACTTTTTCAGTCAATAATTAATTAGTGTGACCAAAAATTAATTAGGGTCTCGTCCAAAGACTGTCGGTGTGCATTGCAAAATTAATTCCTCACATGGAGGTAGAGAGAAAAAAGATTAATATTCTGCATGAGTGTTCGCGTTCGAAGCGTTTGTAGGCTTTGGTCTTAATGGAAGATGATTAAGTGAAATGTAAATATCAAAAAGAGAAGGCTTGATGAGCACCTTGATGCAGTTTCAATTAATTACTTGTTTTGAAAAGAAAATACACAATTGACTAACAAGTTTAATTAATCTACAATGTCGGCTTCGAGACCTATTTTCTCTCGCTACATGTGTTAAAGGAGCAGTTGTGCAGGCACCAAGGATGACAAGAGGAACATCCGTGGCGTTTCAAGCAGGGCAGTGATATATTTTACCATTTTCAAACACTATTATACTTAATGTTCTGGATATTTGAGACAGAGATGAAGTGGATGCAACGGCAGACAACAGAGGGAAAAGTAATTCAACCTATGCGCTGTGACTTCGTCTTTTCATACAATAATTACAGCTTGGGCAAATCGAAATGAATAACATTGCAAGAATAAAGTGAAAATATTCTCATAGTGTGAAATTAAAATACATCTTGTCAAAAGGGCTATCACCATCTGTCTCTCTCTGTTGCTTTCTTCCTCTCTCTGCCAGGCATAACACGGAAAGAGGCAGTTGTCATGGTGATTAATGCAAATGCACACGGTTAACCTGTAGATGGGAGATGTGGACTTCTCAAAGCATTTCAGACCTTGACTCGAACTAATCTGTGCTCACTACAGGTATAGTGGCTCTTTGGTAGGAATTGAAAATCACACCCACTTTTAAAAAGCTTGACATCTTTCTTGGATGCTCTAAATGAAATTCCTGCGCTTATGATTATAGGTTGGGGAAGAAGTGTCAACACACAGACTGACTTTGTGGTTATTTTGGTCAATGCGCTGACACTGACACGAAGCAACATAGCAACAAAGTTGTTTAGAATGAGATGCAATGCCATGAGAGTAGCATAACAACCGGGATCATTACTGTATACAAACTAGCAATGCATTGCATCTATAGTCTTGAAAGCAATGTGACCTAGCGAGAATGCCTTAATGAGTGTGGGGGCGGGCGGTGGCAAAAACACCATTACACCGGGGACCATTATGTGGGAATGTGTACTCGCCTGTCCTCACCTCTTCTTGACCGTTCGACCCTTGGCTCCAGAGGCTAACAGTGTATTTTGGTCCATCCTCCTGGGCACACTGCTGCTGTCTGCCAGAGTGACACAAGCCAGAGACTCGGAGAGTGAATCTAATTACAGAGACAATTACGATTTTGACCCAGTTTGACCCGGATTTGTATTCAAATGGACTCATTTACCTTGAGCTTTGGAGATGCATCTTCTGAGGACTGTGAATGAACCCAATGCCTCTTTGTCACGGTCGCTTTGTTCCTTTATTACAATAAGAATACACACTCATGCGTTGGCAACCAGACACACATGCTGTCATTGAAGTGTATGCTTGTTTGTCAGACTTTTCTCCATGGATTCATTTAAGTTATCCTGACAACAAGCAAGTGGGAATGTAAACTATTCATGCACAGGCCAGAAGGTCTCCATTCACATGGAGAATGATATGGCAATCTATGAAAATGATCAAATACTCCTTTGTACAATGTGTTACACTGTTCATACACACAGATTGGAGTTTCAGATATTCTTACTGGTTGACTTAACCCTTGTGTGGTGTTCGGGTCTGTGGGACCCGTTTTCCATTTTCACTAAAAGAAAAATTATACCAGGTGCAAAGTGGGGGAGTCACATAAAATAAATAGCTTTGCAATCGATCAGTATGGCAAAAAGAATCTCTGCTCCGAGGGCCTTAGAAATTATTTTAGAAGAGAGAGAAGCTAGTGTGGAAGGAGCATCTTCCACTTCGGAAGATGAGTCATATTTGTTCAAGATCAAAATGATTTATTCCAGCCATGTTTTGATTGTAATTGATTTCTTTTTGTACTAAAATCACATTTTATCGCAAAAAACGAATAGCACTTTCATTGATAAATATGATCTAGCAGGGGTGAATGGCAAATATTAACCATATATGCTGTCTATATTGCTTGTAACTGAGATAAACTCAACATTTGTTAAGTATTTTTACATAAATTGTCATGGCTGTATTGTTTTAAAAACACAATAAACATTGAGTGAGTAACAAAAAAACGAACACACACAAGGGTTAAATCTTGGTCAAACTATAAATAAAAGATGACTATCTTTGAATATGAATATGAATGAATAAATGATTCATTCCTGATGTTGGAATGGCCGGGGGGCTAGCTAACTAGCTTACCTAGATAGCTATAGGTATAGTAATACACATACAGTAATAAACAAACATTATTTGTATAGCACTTTTCAAAAACATAGCTACAAAGTGCTTAACAGGAAATAATACACATAAAGACTAAAAGGTCAAGCAATAAAATCTAAAAAAGAAGAAAAGAAAAGATTACATTAAAGTTTAACACAATACAAATACAAATTAAAATCAGAGGTAAAAGATGCATGTGACAACAATAACACAAGAACATGAGAACAAAAAGAAGACACGTACTGCAAAAAGGCCTTATCATGAAAGTGTGTTTTGAGAAGAGACTTAAAGGATGATGACCTGAGGATTTTGCTAACCTGAGATTTTCAGGTAGGGCGTGGGAGCCCTGATGGCCGATCACCTTTGGTCTTTAGTGTGACAAGTTTGACCTTGGAAGGTCAGCTAGGCTAGCTAGATAACTTAGATAACTTGGCTTGGCTAGACTGCATTTTTTTAGCAGCAAGAGCACTAGGCATCATAATATTTGCTAGCCCCTCCCCTTTTCACCAGGCTTCAGTCTAATGTGGTTCTCTGGCTCCTCCCATTGAGATTTAACTCAACCAATGAGATTATTTCGGCCTCTAGAGAGCTGAACTCCAATCTGACATACACACTAATATTTTTCCTACTTAGGACTTCCTCGCTTCCTTGCTTCCTTCAGACTCACCCTGAGTTAAGGTCATGCTCAGTGACATCAGCCGGCAGAGGTTTTCTGGTTACCCCCTGCTAGGTGGTACAATGTATCACCCACATTGCTCTTTCGGGGCAAGTCAAAGTCTCTCTGAAAGCTGTGTCTCAATTTTCAAAAGAATCGTGATGCCATTATAGTTTGCGTCGTGACTGAAGTTAATCTGTGTTAAAAGGGAAAAGAACCGCAGCCCCTCTTAGCATTTCTAGGGCTGAAACAAAAACATCTAATCACTTGCATACTTTCTTGTGGGCAATGTTCTTAGATCCTCTCTCTCTTTCTAGAACTAATTGCAACGTGGTAATTAGCTGTGGAATCTAATTTACTGTGGGGATTCATTTAAGGAAACATGCATTATTTAAAGGGAAATTCAAGAAGAGGGAGCAATATTAGGATAGCATGGTGAGGTTGATAGTGCAGATAACAATGACAACAATAATAATGATAATGGTGAAAATAGTGATGATGATAATGTGATGACGATGAAATGGAGGTGGATAACGAAAAGAATGATGATGATGATATTATTATTGGTGATGGTGATGGTGATGATGATGGGCATGGTGATGCTGATGGTGATTATGGTAGTGCTAGTGATTGTGATTGTGGTGCTGAGAAGCCAGGAGCATAAAAGAGGGTCATTGACCTCTGATTTCAGTCCTATTTCCCCTACAGGCCAAGTCCTAATAGACTCCATTAAATCTGAGGGAGAGAGAGAATGAGTGAGCGAGAGAGAGAGAGAGAGAGAGAGAGAGAGAGAGAGAGAGAGAAAGCCCTGACGCTGGTGCTTTCAAAGTAAAGTCTGCATATGTGATGACTTGCAGTCTGGCTGGCTGAATGAAGCCGGCTCAGAGCCTGATAACCTTCTCTTTCCTTATTATTTCCCCTCATTGCACTCACTGTGTGCCTCTATCACATCACTCCATCACATTTTCTCACGTGTGTATGGGACTCAGGCAAGGCAATCTCTCATGCATGTCTGTTATTTCGTGTCAATTTTGGATAATGCTTTATTTCACTGCCTATTGGTAGGCCTTCAGCTAGCGAGTGAAAATAGTAATCCATTTTCAATGCTAAATGCCAGCCCAGTAAGTCGTGCAAATAAACATAACTGTAAAATAGACTGCACTGCCCTACAAACAGCAATAACTATTTTCTGTGTGTTTGAGATGTCAAAGGTCATAACTTAGATTTAGATTGTATAGCCACAAAATATCCATAAATACCACTAAATGATGAATGGCCCACTTCTTTCTTTTGTCAGAACAGGAAATAAACACCAAAGTCATGTTTCTCAGTTTCACTACCGATGCAGTTACCGCTCTTTGGCTTCGTAGTGTACAATAACTCATTTATCATATGCAATCTTCTGAGTTAATCTGCGAAATAAGCTGTTACCGAGATGAGTTGTGTTGTGAAAGACATCAACTAGCCATAACTTGCATCCTTTTGTCAAAATTTTACCTTGCACATCATAACAGAGCCAACAGACACGACCCCATCTTGAATGCATTTCCCTGGTACATTAAGATAAGAGTTGTGTGACACAGAAATGTGATTTATTGAACCCGATAATCCTTCAGGTTTTAGACAAAGTTACGAAAGAACTGTGCGATCCCATTGCCACATTTATGGGGAAACATTATCCATTATAGCTGACTGGATGTTCCAAGTCTATCGAGAGGAAGTGAGTCATAGCTAAATGGAGCTTCAATGCAACATGTGGCATTTTGCTACTTAAGATGTTAAAAACAAGAATATGACCTCTGGAAGAAAAATATGACCCTCCAAGAATATCTTGTGTGCAGGACAACTGAGAGGTTTAGATATTCAACGCTATCATCTGCATATAGACACACTCCAAGTCTCACAATAGAACATTTCTCTGCAGGTTATGTTGCAACTTAGCTGTGCAGTATGCAGCATAGATACATTTGCCTCTGAAGTTGTTAGATCAAGTGGGGCAGCAGCTTGAGAGATCAAGGGGCTTCAGCATTTGAGGTAATAACAACATTCCTTGCCACTCCAGCGCTGGGAGGTTCTCCAAAGCAAGCTTAATTAACAACTGAGGGCTAAGCTTCATTTAAAAACCAAAGGGCTTTTACTGGAAATCAGAGGAACTAAGAAGTTGCCTGCCCATTCTAGGTCATCAACATAAACAGGGGAGCAGAGGGGGAAGAAGAGTAACTGTTGTTTTTATCTTTTTATCCCTTTTATTTTCTTGTTGGTTTGTAACTTAAACTAGGCTCTTTCGTTTATCCACTGCTGTTTTGTATTATTATCTGTGTCAAGTAGAGTAATTATCTAACAAATGTATAAAAGTGGCTCTCTAATTAAATGCCATGGGCTGTAAGAGACGGAGATAAATTATTTATACTGCTTTGATGAGAGCTAGCTAGCTCAAAGGAGTAAGCAGTCAGTCGCTCCTATAAGTGAAGCCAATGCAGGAAGATATTACAGAAACTTTTCTAGACAGTGTTGGGAGAAAGAGTCAAACCTTGGCACAGTTTGTGCTACCACGGGTTAGGTGGGTCAGGTTTCTGTGTTTAGCAACCAGTTTCTCCAACGATGTAATTTGCTCTTTCAGCAGAGATATGGTTTCACATTGGTATTTACAAGTCAGGAAGAGGTGGAGCAACTAGACCAACACTTAAACGAAGCGGTTCTAGCGGCAGGTACCTATAGAGGAATGACAAATATTTGAGGAGTTGCTGTAGGTAGATATTAATTCTCCTTGTAAAATGTCCTAGGTGCTATAGTTGGGGAATACTGGTAACATGAGGCCCCTGCTGTGTTAAAAGTCCATGCTTGAAATTCTTATAGTGACAAATCTCAAATGTCAGAAATGTTCCCTCAGTGCTCTCGCCCTCACGACATTATCCTCCACATCATAATCTACTCTGGTCCATATTACTGGAGAGCAGAGTGCAATTGGACGTAGCCATTTATCCCCGACAAGCTGCAAACCTTCCTAAGGCATAAGCCGGTAATGAAGCATAACATAACTGAGGAGAAAAAACAAATGAGACGAGGGAAACAAGCCAAAGTCAGATAAGAATTTCTTATTATTCCAATAAAAAATACATTCATACAGAAATATAACAATTTTGCAAAACAATTTCAAATAAAAATTTCATAAAGCATAAACATAACAATTTTACAAAAGTTTTTTTTTTCTTCTTTTTATACAAAGATTCAGTTGAGAACAAAGAGCTGTGTGGATGACAGAACATGTTGGGGTAGTGGGGGTGAAAGAGAAGAAAAGTGATGGAAAGTGTTTAAGATGCAAGCAAACATGGAGCTAAATCAAGGCTCAATTACCACTTGAACGGTATTGGCTGCTGTTTCAAAGAATGGATGTTCCGTTCCTTGCCCACAAAAGGCCTTGCCAGCACTCAAAATCTATTGCAGCAAGCAGTTTCAAGTTTGTACTCATCCTGTCTCTTTCACCCACTGATCTGAAATCCATTTGTCAGAGCATGCCACACTGCAACTTGCTGCAACATCGAATTCCTTCACTTGACTACAGCAGGTCTCTGATCTGGAGTGGGTGGCACAGATCACTTATCCTGGAATTAAACTAAAAGAGTAATAGATATAATCACTATAATTATTTTGGTATCTAACCTCGTCAAGTACCCTCCCTCCTCCTCCAAACCCAATAAAAATCCAATAAACAAATATAGATTCACTTTTAGGGCATATATTGCCAATTTTGCATGTATACCATCAATGGTTCAGCTCAAATGGGTGATCTTTATCTCTTCCAGAGCACCCTCGCCCCCTCACTCGGTTTTCATAATACTGTTGCAGCTTCGCTAAAACAACGCTCCCCAGACAGGTCAATAACCAACCTACACAGTCAGCAGTCTGTGACAGATTCCATGCCAACAAAGCCTTTAGCAATTCATTACCGAGAGGCAGTACAAGGCAAGGCCTGTCCAACTGCAGCCTGTTAATTACAATAAATCTTTAGCTTTTTCTTCGGTCCTGCTTGCAGGGATGGAGGGATAGGGTGACGGAGGGTGGTGTTGGGGCCGGGTGGGGGAGGAAATTGGAAGGGAGGGGGCAGCTTACAGTGGGCCTTGAAGCCTCAGCTGATGCTAAGTATTGTTAAAGCTGCAGCATTATATTCTGTTAGAGTTTAGCCACATCCTACCGATCATGTTCATTACTCTAATCAGGTTAGTTTGTACCTTTGAGCTGTGTGTGATGGACTACAGTACATACTACACAGTAGTTAATGTCTTTAATAAATGGATTTAAGTGCTCTAAACATACAGCATTTGTCTTAATTACATGTTCTGACTCAATCGAATGTGATACATCAATTAAATTGGTGCTTTGATTCAAAGAAGCATCCAACAGAAAAGAGGTAATTTTCTGAAACTCTAAATTTTAACAATGCAATAAACTCAAAATCTAAATAGGTGATGACAGCTGTCGTTAAACAGAAGAGGTGCACGTTCATTTGTAATTGAGCCTTGATCCAGCTTTTCAAATCACCCATACAACAAATGTGACTTCCCGGGGAGCAAATCACCACCACAGGGCTAAGTCACTTGCATAAGGCACCATTAAGGTCAACAGTGCATTATTAGATAGAAAACAGAAAGAAAGTACGAAAATCAAAAAGAGTCCTCAAGGCATATGATGAGTGAAAAAACCACCATGAATAACTTCATGTCAGAAAGCAGTGGTGAAATCTCCAGCCAAATAAGAAATAAGAATGAGGGAAATGGGTGAAGTTGTAAAAAAGAAAATGAAAATCATCAAGGCTTTATGTACAATATTGTAACATTTAACCGTTAGCATTTTAGCTGCACTTTTATTGAAACTATTTGCAGTCCTGATTACAGTGAAAACAGGAAATGAACGAACCCTAGAACCATGCAACACCTGTCTATGATACTGAAGTTATAGTATAGTTGTGTTATACCTCTAAGCACACAGCTTATACAATTGGACTACAAATGAGCTTTGTAGCTTGTAAAAAAATAATAAACCAGGCTACATAACACATTGCACATTTAGTAGCTGCACCAAAAACACCAAAAAAGGCTCCTCTCATTCAGTGACCAGGGGGAGTTTCGGCCCCTGGGTCACTGACCAGAGGGTGACAAGTCAACCCCCTTTACTGGTCAAACCCAAGGCCTCAAAAGCTTCAGAGAAGGAACCCAGCCCCCAGGCTTGGTGCCTGACAGGCAGGAACGTTCCCTCATCTCCATCCTCACACTGCTAGGGGGAAACAAAATTGGAACATGTTACCCCCAGAAACCCATTCAGTCCACAGCAACATTGGTACCAGCCCCGGACCATCCATCCATCCATCCATCCCCTCTTCCTTCCTCCCAAATCCTGTCTTCTCTCTCCTCACAGGGGCCAGTCAGCCAGTCTCAGACATTCACAGTGCACACATGCTTACCTCAGACAGTTTTGTAAAGTACCAGTGTATTCGCTGTCCGGGAGCTGTCCCCAAAACATCATGCACCATACATACAGATCATTCATTCTTTTTGTATGTCTTTGTTTTTTTTTTGTTTTTTTTTTGTTTTGTAAGTCCTTCCCAATCAAATTCTTCCATCCATGATTTTGTCCTCTTCTTGTTGCAACAGACAACCTTCAGAGCGCCCTTCTCCAAAGAGCGGTCCCGGAGGCACTGGGATTCAGTATGGTGCAAAATGGCATGCTTTGGCTGGAACACACTCCCGCCACTCTGCTCTGGGACAGTTCAACCAAGAGACTGGTCGGGAGACGGCATTTTTATTTTCCCCTTCGCTGCGTTGGTTGGTTGATGCTCGCCCTGCTCTAGATGTGCCTCTTCATGTGAAGAGCCAGATGGTCAGACCTGGAGAAACACCTGGGGAGAGCAGGGGAAAGAAAAGGAAGAGATGTTAACAGCTCTGTAAAATCACTGGACTACTAGTGGATTGATATTGCATGCTCAAGGGAATGAATAAACCAAGTTCTTGTAGAAATAATGCTTTATGCTATAGTGAGCTTCAAAAGGTGAGGCTGATCTAGACCATGAGCCACACTCTAGTAATGAATTTCTACTTGGAAAAGGAAGTTCATACCAACTACTTCTGATTCCTTTCAACCATCTGAATACGTTGCATCAAACCTTTCAATCTTAAGGATAATGCAAGAAAAGTAGACCACATCAACAAAGGGATGTAAGGAACCCTTGCTTTGGTCTCATCTTAGCAAATGGTACAAAGTGTCATAGGAAGACGGTGACATTATTTGCAGTTAAGGGACTTGGCTTACCTGTCACAGTGACTGCATTTAAATGGCTTTGCCCCAGTGTGCTTCCTGAAGTGTCTGGTCAACTCATCACTCCGTGCAAAACGCCACTCGCAGCCCTCCCATGAACACCTGTATGGTTTCTCACCTGGAAAATAAACAAGGACGGACATTAAATTACAGTCAAATTTGACCTGAAAAAACGGAAAAAAAAGGTTTTCAGTGAGTTTCTGCTCAGGCTTTCAATGGCAATCTTCCTAATCTTCCTTTGCTCAGAACTGTTGTCATTCAAATCAGTCAGCCTGTGGCCTGGCAGGATGACATGGTTGTAGACATGTAGACATACTTCTACGATGACACTAGAAACCTAGATTCCACTGAACCTGTTGGACCAGTAGCTCTTTCTTATGCAATGTGAAACATGCCAGGAATGCAGAGAGTGCTGCTGTATGGATATCTTTTTTTTTTTTTTTTTTTTAAAGGAAAAAAAGCAGACTTTGTGGGTCAAGAAGAAAGCCTGTAGAGAAAGCCACACGTGCAATTTCACGCTGCTAATCAAAAATAAGAAACGGCCAAATGACCATTCAAACCCTTCCAAGTCAGTGCCCCTGGCTCCCCGCCCATCCACCCTTTCCCATGGTGAAACCCAATCTGTTTTGAAGGACCAAGTTCTTTTATCCTCCATGTGCAACCCCTCCCCCTACTCGCTCTCTTCTCTCTCTCTCTCTCTCTCTCTCTCACTCACTCACTCGCTCACTCACTCACAACCTACACACAG
>CABFOQ010046391.1:0-14575 GCA_900660455.1 Gephyroberyx darwinii | reverse complement strand
CTAGTTGGAGGACTGACTGGTTTAATGGTTGACTAGTTGGTGGACTGACTGGTTTAATGGTTGACTAGTTGGCTGACTGGTTTAATGGTTGACTAGTTGGCTGACTGACTGGTTTAATGGTTGACTAGTTGGCTGACTGGTTTAATGGTTGACTAGTTGGCTGACTGGTTTAATGGTTGACTAGTTGGCTAACTGGTGTAATGGTTGGCTAGTTGGCTGACTGACTGGTTTAATGGTTGACTAGTTGGCGGACTGACTGGTTTAATGGTTGACTAGTTGGCTGACTGGTTTAATGGTTGACTAGTTGGCTAACTGGTGTAATGGTTGACTAGTTGGCTAACTGGTGTAATGGTTGGCTAGTTGGCTGACTGACTGGTTTAATGGTTGACTAGTTGGCGGACTGACTGGTTTAATGGTTGACTAGTTGGCTGACTGGTTTAATGGTTGACTAGTTGGAGGACTGACTGGTTTAATGGTTGGCTAGTTGGCTAACTGGTTTAATGGTTGGCTAGTTGGCTGACTGACTGGTTTAATGGGTAGCTGACTGGCTAGTTGGTTATCTGGCATACTGACTAAATATCTGACTGACTGGTTGGCAAGTTGACTGGGTGATTGACTGACTGACTAGTTGAGTGAGTAGTTGACTGACTGACTGGTCAGAGGTCATGACCCCTGTGATGTCAGAGGGATTGTTACTTTCAGACTGACTTAAGATGAAATAGAGATTAGATCAACTGTAAAGTCACAGCAGATCAAGTAAAGGAGGTTGATGAAACAGCTGAGCAAGACAGACAGGCAGAGAGAGAGACAGACAGAGAGAGAGACAGAGAGAGAGACAGACAGGGAGAGAGAGAGACAGGCAGACAGACAGGGAGAGAGACAGAGAGACAGACAGGCAGACAGACAGAGAGACAGGAGTAGGATGGATGTCAGTTTGCATGGCTTGTCCTCCTCTCCCACATTTCCATGTAAGGCCTGGTTCTGCTGCCCCTCTCTCTCTCTCTCTCTCTCTCTCTCTCTCTCTCTCTCTCTCTCTCTCTCTCTGTGGTTTAGGACATGGGGCTAAATGGACCCCTTTATGATGCTGTGTCAGTTGTAGAAGATGACGAGTGGAAGAGAATTCGCAGTGTACTCTCACCATCATTTACCAGCGGCCGACTGAAAGAGGTTAAGACATACTCCACACACCAACTGTTAATTGTTTTAAGCATCGAGAGTGCTTAGTCCCCCGCCTTCAGTATTTGATTAATTTCCCAGAAAGTCCTGTGAAGAGAAGATGTGGCGAAAAATGTGATGCCATAGCATGAGCCTGAGTATGAATGTCACAGGATTTGGGATTAATTTGTAAAGCATGTTTCCAAAAATAAAACAAAACATGTCACAGAAAGGTTTCCTAGGCGCACTAGAATTATTTGGCCCATAATGTGTGTATGCATTTATTTAATGATTTAATTTATTTATTTATTTACTTTTGGACAGATGTACACAATAATGATGCACCACTCAAGCAATCTGGTGAAGAGTCTTCACAAGAAAGCAGAAGCAGATGAAGTCATAGAAGTTAAAGAGTGAGTAATGTTCTGGTTTGTGATGGGATTTGAGTCTTTAAATCCGTCAATAATCACAAGTTTGAAAATGTATTTATTTATTTTTGCTATTCAGTACAAACAAAAAAACAATCTCCTTGCTTTTTCTAGTAGATGTATCTTCATAAGTGATCAATAAATTGCTAAACACAAAGGTTGTTTGAATGTTGAGCCAAGCCAAAACTTTCTTTGAGGAAAATTTGCAAGTTGGATACATTTTTGCCATTGATATTATTTAAATGATAATAGGTGCTAGTAACCTTGATTGGATGACATTGTTTTTTCCTTTTTCCCCCCCCAGAGTCTTTGGACCTTACAGTATGGATATTGTAGCCAGCACTGCCTTCAGTGTGGACATTGATTCCATCAACTATCCCTCTGACCCTTTTGTAGCAAACATCAAGAGAATGGTCAAATTCAACTTCTTGAACCCCCTGCTGGTGATTGTGGGTATGTCAGACCTAGAATAGACTAGAATATCTATCATACCGTCTGCTGAGTCCTGAAATAACAATTTCTATTTGTATCTCTTGTTCTTATCCAACTCAGTTCTGTTTCCATTCATGGGACCAATCTTTGACAAGATGGACCTGTCATTCTTCCCTGCTGAAGTGCTGAAATTCTTCTACAGCTTTCTGGAGAAGATCAAAACAGACCGGAATAAGAATGAACACAATGTAATTGGGTATTGGTTATTACCCATTAGGTGATATTTCATGTTAGTGACATTTCCCTGGAGCACAAGGTTCTGAACCGACCGTATGGAAATTCAATATCCGATTTCCAATTGTTTTTTTCCTGGCAGAACCGAGTGGACTTCATGCAGTTGATGGTGGACTCTCAGATCTCGGAGAACACCAAAGAAGATAAGAACTCCCAGAAAGGTACAGTAAGAAGAAAACAGACAAAGAAATGAAAATGAAAATCATGTTTTTCTCTGTGGTTACGGTTTCCACTTGCAGTGTTCTGGTAGTGGTTCAACCATGCGCTGTGGGTGCATTACAGGGCTGACCGATCATGAGATCCTTTCGCAGGCCATGCTATTTATCTTTGCTGGCTATGAGACCAGCAGCACTACACTAAGCTTTGTATCCTACAACCTGGCAACCAACCCTGACATCCAAAAGGCCTTACAAGAGGAGATCGATGAGGCCTTCCCAGACAAGGTGACTATCGTACTGTCCCTGCCCTCTCTTCCTCCTATCTTTCTATTATCATTAGCAACTGCCTTTGTACTAGTCATTAATCAGAGTACTGTCTACCCACTCCCAGGGTCAGCCAACCTATGAGGGCCTGATGCAGATGGAGTACCTGGACATGGTGATCAATGAGTCTCAGAGGCTGTACCCTGTTGCTAATCGTCTAGAGAGAATGGCAAAGGCCTCTGTGGAGGTGAATGGTGTGACCATCCCTAAAGGAACTACCATCATGATCCCAGTTTACACTCTCCACCGTGAGCCCACCCTGTGGCCTGAGCCTGAGGCCTTCAAACCTGAAAGGTACCATACTGAACTAACTGTAGGTTAAGGTCAGATCCCAAACTTATTAGCTTGGCTCAGCAACCAAAGCTATCTGTTTATGTTCTATGTCTATTTTCAGGTTCAGCAAAGAGAACAAAGACAATATAGATCCTTATGCCTTCCTACCCTTTGGAGCAGGGCCAAGGAACTGTATTGGCATGCGATTCGCTCTCTTGATGATGAAGTTGGCTTTAGTGGAGATCCTTCAGAACTTCAGCTTTGTAACCTGCAAGGAAACAGATGTGAGAAAACATTTGTGCCGTTTGTGGCTGCAGTCTTAAAACAGTGGCATGTTTTTATATATAAGATTTGCTGAGAGTGAATTTGAGTAAATATATGGTGGTGCTTCATTTCTAACACTATTTTTGTTCTCCTAGATTCCAATGGTGCTGGGAACCGATGGCTTCACCAGCCCTAAGAATCCCATCAAACTGAAGCTGGTTCCCAGAAGCTAACTCTGTTTTGATCTGACCTGGCAATAATCAGTACACCCTGCTTTATTATCTAATCAGCTCACTGATCTTTGCTGTCTGAGCTACCTCATAGAAATAATATTGAAAAATCATATATGTTCTATATGTTAAAAATAAATAATGCTGCCTGAGCTACAGGTGCTCTTGCTGTCTCACCAGTAGTCATTCCGTTACTTTGTTAGAATGGTAGACTCCATTAGTAGAATTCAAGTGCCCTGCACATTGGACTAGTCAAAATAATTCAATTCTGTTGAATGCTGCTAGGCTTTAAAGTTTATAGCCTAATATTAACTAGCTGATAATCTTTCAACTGCTCACATGGTGGGATGCATTGAATGTGCTTTCACGCACATACTTTCATCTTATTCCTCTGACCCACGCTGTTTGTCTGGGCAAGTCCCACACACAAACTCAGTTGTTGCCTTAAGTTGAGTTCTGCAGGATCAACCACTGATTTATTAGTTTTTAGATTCTATTGATTGCTGTAGAGCTACCATGAGGACAATTGGCTCCATACTGCAGTGGGTGTGGTTTGGCATTTAAATCCATGGTGATCCATGGTGATCTTTTGTCACCTTGATTTTTTATTTTTTTTATTTTTTTTACATATATGTATTGTAACAGACTATATATAATCTAATAATCTTTATATAATCTTTCTTGATATCTTGAATGATAAAGTAGTCACACTGCTGTCAGTGGAGCTATAATATAGGAAATTACCATGCCTCTGTACATTGTATTTGCTGTTATACTTTGGAATAAAATTGTTTCATGAAATGAAATATACATTCATGTTCATCAATATACACTACATGGCCAAAATTATGTGGACACCTGCTTGTTGAACATCTCATTCCAAAATCAAATTAATATGGAGTCTTCTGGGAGAGCTTTTCCAAATGTTGGACCATTTCTGCGGGGATTTGCTTCCATTGAGCCACAAGGGCACGGATATTGGGCAACTGGGCCTGGCTCGCAGTCTGCGTTACAATTCATCACAAAGGTGTTCAATGGTCAAGTCAGTCAAGTTCTTCCACTGATCTTGACAAAGAATTTCTGCATGAAAAACAGCCCCATACCATTATTCAATCTGCAATCTCCAGATTGCATGACTGTGAGGTGTATAAAGTCATCAAGTTACATCAGCTGTAGTAGAAAAAGACCCAGCCCATGAATTACATAAGCCATGCTGTGATTGGCATGAGGACATCACATGTGACTGAAACAACTCTGGTTGTCTTTTATTGGCTCATTGTGTTAAATAATGGTTATTATAATGCTGAGATTTTGGTCTTGGACACCTTAATCAATGCATTAAACTGTAGGAACTTAGAAGGAATATATTTCATAAAAACATGCCACTGGACTCGCATTAGAATTTGTCCTCATCAGAGCCATAGTTCAAGCCATTACATAAGGGCCGTGTACAGAGCATGAGTCAGCCAGGTCTGTATAAAGTTGAGACCAGTGGGCTTGTACTGCCAAGAGTGGTGTTGTGGAGTGTATGAACTTTCAGCAACAATGGCTACTTGCCAAAAAAGGATGCAGGCCCAGTCTTACAAAAATATCCCGTTTGTCAGGTTTCTGCTCTTATGTTTCTAATCCCATGAGCTGGTCACGCAAACACAAAAGAGAAAGAGAGAGGACAAAGATTGGGAGTAGGAAGCCAGTCCTCTTCTGTTTTACTGAATAACTGGTCTACTTTTTTAAATGTCAGAACATTGTTTCGAGGGGGAGAACTCCCACTACTATCTCCCACTCCATCCACCATCCCCACCCACTGCATAAAGTCTTGAGGCTGTTCAAATGTCTGGTAATCTGCACAGTTACAAATTAAGGTGAATAACCACGTTTGTACCACCTTGAAATACACATCCACACGATTGTTCACATGCTCTCACACACACACACACACACACACACACACACACAGGGTTTCAGTTTCTCTGGCCATACAGACCATTCCTTGAGGGGAGTTTTATGCCTGCCCCTTAAGAGAAAGGAGTGGACTGCCCCTTGAAGTTTTGTTGAATTCCCAGAGAACAGTTACATTTGAACTCCGAATGAGGAGTAGTTGAAAACACCTGGGTCAAAGCTGTTGTGTGAAGCTATTGAGAAAGAGCAGAAGATCCCAGTACGAGCGACCTGTTGAGGCTGCTTGTGCTTTTTGATCCAATTGATTTGATTTCCGTTACATTTTTTAATACATCTTTCACCCACAAAGATGTGTACTGGTCTGACCCCTCCTTCTTCTCCACACTACCTACAATCTCCATTTACAACAGTATACAACTGTGGGAACCTGTTGAACCCTACCTGTTGAAATCTTATCAGGCAGGTTTGACGCAACATATTCAGAGCCTCACCTAGACAAGATCAAGCATGTCTAGGTTTTGTACCTTTGGTCACGGCCAGGCCAGAGGACAAGGGCAGAAACGACACACCTCACTCCTAAAAAAACTCCCACAAAAATTTGATTAGGAAAAAATGGAAGAAACCTTGTCAAGGGCCTCACAGAGCAGAATCCCCTACCAGGAGGCTTGCAGTGGGTGCTGCAAGTGGACAAACAAGATTAAGTGTTGATGTCAAAATTGGCAAAAAAAACAAGCAGTCATAAAACCTCGTTGGAGTAAGAACATCATCATTAGACTGACATCCACAGCAGACAAACTCAGTCTTTTGCTCCCACTTACACAAACACACACTCCAGCATGAATGAGCAGGTGCACAGGGACCGGGAAACAGGACACACATATTGAATTGCCCTTGGCAGAAACCTGGACTAGAGCTACACTCTAGGAAGAACCAGCACTCCCAGTTGGCTAAATGTCCAAGTTGTGTCACTGTCATTTGGCCAGTAGGGGGCTCTGAAACGCAACGTGAGACGTCATGTGAGCCGGACAGGTGTTTGGCGTGTCCCCGTGTTTTGCCACTACAGAAGGTATTTGTCGTGGGGGAAATGTGCTTAATAAATGTCAAGTAGACTAATGCGTAGCTTCATAACTTCGTAGTAGAATCAATGGACGCTTGTAGGATGAAATCCCATGAAATATATATTTTTATTAGTTGTTTTACCATTTGAAAAGATGTCAAAAGGAAAACAGTCCACAAAAATTACACATTTTGTTTTTTCCTGGTGTGAAATCAAGGCGAAGTCACACCAACAGGGGAAACACATTTTGACACAAAACCGCTTCCCAAGTTGTAAGAAGCATCAATGTTGAGAAAATATCCTGTTCCATCAGTTAAAAATGTTGCAAGCTGGAATTGTCTGTGCAGGAGTAACATTGGGAATCCACTTTTTAAAGCGGAAATATAGTATGTGTTTTCTACACTACAAAATGCAAACTTATTTTGGACAAAACACCCTCGAAAACGTACCACATATCACACATAACATACCCAGAAATTAGCCAAAACTAATAAAACATACCATTAACCCCGTCTGGGAAACAGGCCTGTCTCATATTAACCGACGGTACCGAATGGGCAATAGGGTCACCAAATTTACACACCGGTGTGGCGTGAATTGAATCTGAACTGAGCTGAGATGAATCAAACAGTGGACGTCCGAAACAAAGAGGTTTATCCTACCGACACTAGAACGCCCTTCTCCCCGCCCCCAAGGACAAACCCGGCAACCATTGGTCAGATTGTTGCACTGTGCCCCATTCATTGGCTGGCTGCCTCGTCATTAAACGACTGTTGTTCATACTCGCCTCCGAGCAGAAGCGCTGCTGGTAGTGGGTTGCCTTGATTCATGGTGTGGCGGAGCCTCATTTTTTGGATTTGGAGAAAATTGATGCGGTCAGAAAGGAGCGCATGAAGGTATGTTGTTGCATGGAAGGCTGGAGAAATAATTGCAACTGGTCTCTAACAACTGGTTTCTATATGCAGTATCGTTGGGCTTATAATAAGGAAGCAAAATGAAAAAGTCCATAGACAGGTCTGTCCCATCTGCTGTCTTTCACGTTTTTGGCTTTGTCAGTCTAGGCTAAGTGAAACTTTACAACCGCAAAACCGATGTCTTGTAAATGCCTTTATTTCATACGAAATAATGTTGCCAACATAATCTTTAGAGAAATCGTACAGCAACAGATATAAGGGTCTCACGTTGAGTTCATTTTCAGGCTAATGGGTGTAAGTTCATCGATATTAATGCAGTATTGATTATAGCATTTTGTGTAGAGGCAATCTATAGATAATAGCTCAGCAGTATTTTTTTGACGTGTGTGACAGTTTTCCATGGAACTGGATATTGCCGAGAAGGAAATAATGACTGTACCTTGTCAGACAATGGGCCCAGGACGGCAGGTGGATCATCTGCTGTTCCCGAGCAACTAGGGTGAACACTTATTGTTTTGAACACACTGAGCTGTCTGCCCTGCACACTGAATACATTCTGTCCTATGAGGAATAAACTCAGTAACTATCAACTCAGGCTTTGTTTGCTATCTGTGAGAAACGGCAGTATAGTGTAGGATGGCAAGAATAATGGGCAGAATACAATGAATTGCGTCTGAATGCGCACGCGCGCGCGCGCGCGCGCACACACACACACACACACACACACAGAAGCAGGGTAATAGTAATAGAGGCTCCTTCTGGCACTCACACACAGGCCAGTGTTTGTCAAAATGGCTGTGATATGTTTCTATTGAGGTGTAAATCCATCTATTTATCTTCTGGAAATTTGTGTCCGTGTTACACATTTTGTCAGGGCCACTCTCTCACACACACAATGATAGGTATGTGTCAGAAATACACTGCATAGCTGAGACCAGGCTGAGTGAGATTGGGGGGGGGGGTTTGTGACCATTTCCATGGAGTGAGCATCCCAGGAATGTTGGAATGATATGGTTTTCCAGGGAAGCTGGGTAGGTTTAGCACCCTTATGAATTTCAGCTGAAGATAATTTACCAGTGTATACTTATCAGATATCGGATGACACTAGCCTACACCAGGGAGAGTTTAGCCTACAAATGGTGCCAAAGTAACTATGTCATCCTTAATGTGAAGAAAACAAAAGAGCTAGTGGTTAATTTCTGGGAAAAGGGCTGAAGACTTGAATCCAGTTGTCATACAGCGTGAAATCATCGGTTCAGTACTTAAGTACTTAGTGATTACTCTGGATTACTCTGCTGGAAAGGAAACCAATCAAAAGAGCATGACAACAGACTGGGAAACACCATAAAGAGAGCAGGTTTAACTATTTGATGTAATCTTCCAATCAGAAAACCACGTCTAAATTTAAAAGTATTCTAGACAGCGCAGACCATCCACCTCACAATGTATTGATTCAACACACAAGCTGTTTCATGAATAGGTTTATACTCCCCAAAATATCTAAAGAGAGGTTCAAATGGTCATTTGTTCCTGCAATGAAATTGTGGACTGATCATAATGGCTTTGTGCCTGACCTGTCTGCTTAGTATAAACATGGATGGTTGTGCTTGTATGTGCTGTTTGCTCTGTATATGCCCTGTTTGTGTTTGGTACTGTGTCTTTCATTGCTTGTGATGTTTCTGTAATAAAGAGGTTTCCCAGAGTGGGATTAATAAAGTACTACTACTACTACTACTACTACTACTACTACTACTACTACTACAACTAATAATAATAATAATAATAATAATAATAATGAAGCTATTATTACTAGACTTATAGCCAACAGCTCAACCACACACTATTAACACTTAACTACTGTGTGTTCATGCACAAATACATTACACATGCTGGACTGGATACCTTCACGCTCCATACATAAAGGTAACGGTAGGACATGAAGGTAGTAACCAGTAGCTAGCCGTTGATTTGTACTCAGGTGCTGTGTTGTGGATGAGTGGTGAGGTTTTCTCTGAGGGAGAAAATGTTCTGGGACACTGATGAAAGTAAACAATGCACTTAGTTTCAACCCGCCTGCTGCAGAGGTTATACAGCAAGTATACAGTATGGATACAGTAAACTCTTATGGCATGCCACACTGAGCACTGTTGTTCTGTCTCAATTATTTATTTATGGCGTGAGACAGAGAATGATATGAAGTGTAGGAGACAGACTGGTCGGTAAACCTTCTGACACCGCCCCTAATTCAAAAGTCCACTGTGGGAGGCACGCTTTGTCTTTCCCTTAATTCTACAGATGATGTCAATTGCGTGAGGTGTGTTTTGTCTGGCCCCTATGACTAGGCTGGGTCTGGTTCATGAATCACAGGATTAAGCAGACAGAGAGCAGGGCGATGTAGAGCTGAGTGAGTGTGTGTTTGAGACAATCAGACCAGTCTATCAGTCTTGGTATTCAGAGCACAGCGAGCCTTCACAGTGGACAGTTGGGATCGGGTAGAGCAGACCACCGGACAACCCATCCTCAGTCTCTCTCAGGAGCTTAACGTGCAGATGTGCTAATGACTTCCTGTTTATAACCCCGAGCACAACCCTGCCAGGCCACAGATGGGACCCCAGGGCAACTCTACCATTCTATAACATCTCTGCACCTCTCACTGAAAACACACCATCCAGACTGCACTCTGTCTCTGCCGCTCCATGCTCTCTTTCACACAGAAGCCGTCATAATGAAATTGAAAGCATTTTTATTGTTTGAGTCAGTAGCTCAAGTGTTTGATGCTTGACTGCTTCTTTTATATTTTATAGGAACCAGCAATGGTCTGAAAAGTCAGTTCTTCTGATACTTTTCTGCATAACCCTCTGAAAATAAATCTCTCTCTCTCTCTCTCTCTCTCTCTCTCTCTCTCTCTGTCTCTCTGTCTCTCTGTCCCTGTCTGTCCACAGGAGGAGATGATGAATGTGGAGGCTCTCAGCAGAGCAGAGCTACTGACTCTCCTCAGTATCCTGGAGGGAGAGCTGGAGGCCCAGGATGTGGTCATACATGCCCTCAGGGTGAGTTGGCCACTACACCCGACACACACAAATGCCCCTACAGACTATGTCATGCACAGTGCAGAAGACTTCACATTTTTTATACATGTCGTTAAGCAGCATGCACAATTTATCCGAACTTCTCATTGTAGTCCCTGTGATTTGAGAAGGAATGCAGTGGATTAGGGTTCTCCCTTTTTTAATAAAAATTGAAACATATCTATTAACAATACATTTTATAGTAAATGTAAGAAAAACAACATTAGTCCCCACCCACTGAACAAATTGCCCTTTTCTCCTCCCTGATGCTCTATTCCATCTGTCTTCTGTACCGATGACATCCTGAGACACTAAATTTACACTGTTACAGCATTACGCCACAAAAAAGAATGTCAGCTAACAGGGTAGAAATGTGTAAACAGGAAACTGAGGAAACAGAGCTCGTAGAGACAATGGCACAGGAGCCATTCTGGTTTCCCGGGCCTGTGATTCAGACAGAGCACCAACATTATTGCTGGTCGGACCAGTCTTTGGCCACGGCTGTAATCTGACTTCTCATGTTTACCTGTTTCACCATTCAGAAATCACTCAGCAACAGCCTTATCACAGTGCAGATGTCTTAGCAATAAAGACCGGCGGTGAAACACAGACCGGCCCGGTTACTCCCTACATCCTCCATCTTGTGAAGCTTATTTCATTAATACACAAATGGAGGAGGATAGCTTCCCCACAGCTACAGTGCTCTTCAGTGATTGAGCCTAGTTTGAGTGGCCTCCTCTCAAGACTCCCTCCTTGCCTCTGGCCCCGGTGTGGGGAATAGGGGTACTGACTACCTAGTGCCCCAAGCTGAGTCAGGGCCCCTAAAGTGTCTGGATTGAAATGCCTTTTGTGGTACTCAAGTGTATATTGATAAATAAAATCTACTTTTATTTCACACTGCTCTGATTTTGAAACAGGATTTGGTTGAAATTTACAAAAGTGCAAACAAATAAAACAATACAGCAACAGTTGTGTTATTTGAGACAAACTCGAACAAGCAGGATTGAAATTTGGGTTAGTTTCTGAACAGGGGTCTCCTGGTAAAAGTATGGTTATGGCAGCATCACCTCCTGTGCACAGGTCCCATAATTCCTAGCTGCACCCCTGCTGTGGCCTCCTCCCACACCTCGGGGTCACAGCAGCTGCTCCACGCTTGGCTGAAGCTACTCGGGGGCGGGGGGCAGTGAGGAAGAATTGCAGCCATGATTACTTCCACTCCTTGTTAATCACTAGATGTCTAAACAGAAGTCAGGTGAAGATAATGTAACCTTGTTGCTAGCTGTGTGATAATTAACATGGCGGCTATTGTCCATCGTATCTATTGTCCTAATACATAGGCCTTAGTGGTGAAGTTTATCTAGCAAGTAAGTAAGGTTGTAATCGTCAGAGAACTTCAGTGCCAGGGCCTGAGGGGAAACGGGTTTAGCTACACCAAGCTCAGACACATCTAAAATGGCAGTCATCCAGAGCAGACACATGCAGGGTTTGACCCAAAACTGTACACACACACACTCTCTCTCATCCCCTTAGGACAAACCTACAGTCTCTCTGGATTCTGTATCTGTTTGTCTTTCCACTACTTTAGCTACAATGGTGTTTTTTCCCCCCTCTCTCCTTTGTTTCCTCTCTTGACATGGGCCACTGACAGGTTATCGCATTCAGGCTCTCCATGTAGACACACACACACACACACACACACACACACACACACACACACACACTCACACACACACATTATGGGGAGGGTCTTTCATGTTATACTATGACCCATGTCCTCTCCACCCACTCACATACATACTCTGCTGGTCTCTGGTGGGCCAGTTAGTGGCGGCAGTGTTTATTGTGAGGAGGATGTACAGAGTTGTAAGCCCCAATTACTGACTTCCCTTGTTCCCACTGGGGGCCTGTATACCAACTTTACTGGGCTGTCCATGTTAGGGCTGTCTGTGTAGGCATCTGGCTGTGCAGGGCTGCTGTGTCCAGTGCCCAGCTCCATGTCTGGGCATTGATGTGCCAGCCAGGGAGCCTGCTTGTGCTGTTTCTGTCTTGGCTGACTTTCCCACTGCCATTTTGCTCTGGGCCTTGGAATGCCACACACTGCTATGCCTATATTGGTGATTTTCTCCAACTTCGTGTCAGCGGCTCTTTTTGTCAGCTACCATGCCAAACACAGCGTGTGTTCATAATGTTTACTTGTGTGTAAGTTTTGGTGAAAAGCAGCAAAGGCATTTTAAGATTCTTGAATCCTCTCAGCAGCAAGTACTTGGGATGCCTGTAGATTGCTGGGGACAACGGCATTCACAATCCTTAACCCTTTCTTCACCAGAAAACCCCACACAACCATGCCTATTATGCTCGACTTGAAAACATAGAACTGTTTCACATTGTTTGCCAACTTGCTAGATGGTTATGGCATCACCTATAAAACATGCCTCTACAACTTTGTACTGTTTTGAGTCGCCTCAGTTCTCATCGCTAAGGAGACAGACAGGGAATATCACTAGAGGGAAAATTCCTGAGAACATGACACACGATACAGTTGCTGCATACCAACAGGAGTGGCTTATCTTTCTACTTGATGATTGTTATCTACAAAGGACCTAATATGTATGACATGATAATGGAATGAGGTTCATACATGACTCCTTTCTCCTTACTGCTTCTGAAATGCTCATGGAGGGAGATCTAAGGTCTCTCCTTGATTGTTCTCTGCATTGCTTTTGAGAAAGACTCAAGAGGTGAAGTAGAAAGTGGAAAAACTTTTTGACATTGAACTAAGTCTCAAATATGTGCCAACGGATTGCTTCAGGCCAGACTTATTGGTCTAAGTCTCCATCACTGGAAAATAATTTTAAGATTGCTTTTTGATGATAGATACCACTGTTTTTGTTGGCGCAGACTACAGGTTTGTGTGGGTAAAATGTTGTGATTATGCTCCATTTGGCCTGTTTTGGTTTTCATCTGATGTCATATCCTGTAATCCTAAAATGCTCTGTCTATTTTTACAGGCTGACATATTTTCCTGACTCCATAAACAATAGAGGCTAGCCAGAGTGTGCTGTTCAGATAAGATTATATATTTTGTTACTCTACAAGCACTATTGCCCAGTTTGGGCATGTCGTCAAGTGGGGGGAAGAACAAAAGAACAAAAGGCAATTTTGCAGAAATGACACAGAAAGTGCCCATGAAATGAGGCTAATACCTTTCAAAGCACAGTAACGCACACTGGTTTATGACGTCTATGAAGTACAACTTCCATAGCAACAGCCTGAGGCCTGAGAGAGAGAAGCTCCCTGACCTGGAACTGCTCAAATGACATCAAAGCACCTGATGTTACCTTACCGCTTACATTGTTTGAGTGCAGAACACACACACACACACACACACACACACACACACACACACACACATATATAGTTGTTATTATGAGATATAGTTATTATTTATGGTGGCCTCTCTTCTCCCTGTTTTGTTGAATGTAGCTCACCAGAAAATGAAGGGTCACATCTGTAATGGTGGTGAACTCCACCCTAGACTGCTATTTGCTCTGAGCCAGAGAGTATTTGCCCACTACAGATAAAATGGTGATTGAAGAGGTCAGGCGAAGCCAAGACAACAGCCAGTGTGAGATAAGCAAAATCACTGCTTTATCAAACACCAATGAGGTTTGTGCTTGTGTCTGCATGGGGGTTTATAGCCTAATCAAAGCACAATAGCAACAAATTATGGGGTGTCAATGATCCATTCCCCAATCCATTTCTTTCTCTCTTTCTTTGACCCTGCAGCTGCTAGAAATACTGCAGCACGTCCTTGTTCCACCAAAGGATGAGCACCTGCTTACATCTTTCATCACAGATCACTGATGCCAACGTTCAGCGCAGTTAAACATTGCTTGGAAGTTGTTTCATTGGACGTCCCATAAAGTGAGGCTTTGTTTGGCATCTACCCTTTTTATCTCAATGGCCTCTGTGGTTAGTGTGTGGGTGGGAGGTGTGGAGGATACTGCTTAAGTCTTAAACACACACCTAGCAGTCTACACTTCAACTTCTCTCTCTCTCTCTCTCTCTCTCTCTCTCTC
>CABFOQ010046381.1:0-13438 GCA_900660455.1 Gephyroberyx darwinii | reverse complement strand
AAGATTGACGAATGCAGAAGAAGGATAGACACTTCAACTGCATGGAATACAAGTACCTGTGTGCTGGTATCGGGCAGACTAGACTGTGATTGACATGCTTGTGACTGACGTTGAATGGCTTCGGCTCTCTCCAAGAGCCGTTCGCTTAGCCGTTTGCTCCTTTGTCTCAATGACAGCTGAAAAATAAATAATAACCATGTCCATAACATTTCCACGCAACACTTTTCCTCGTGTTTTGTGGCTTTTGTCTCGGTCCCATCTAAACTCTAAACCACAAACCTCACAGCGGCTGCTGACCACCATAATGGCCGCTTGCAGCTTTATTTACACTTGACATTGTATCTCATCCTAAATAGTTGTTAGCCTTACAATGCATACTGTGTGTTCTGACACCTTTCTATCATAGCCAGCATTTACTTTTTCAGCAATTAGTTCTGCAGTAGCTCTTCTGTGCAATTGGACTAGACGGGCTAGCCTTCGCTCTCCACGCGTATCAATGAGCCATGGGCGCCCATGACCCTGTCGCCGGTTCACCAGTTGTCCTTCCTTGGACCACTTTTGGCAGGTACTAACCACTGCATACTGGGAACACCCCACAAGACCTGCTGTTTTGGAGATGCTCTGACCCAGTCGTCTAGCCATCACAATTTGTCACAATTTGTGTGTATGGATGTTTGTGAACATGTGTGTGTGACGGTATGTTATGCTTACCTCCTGATGCTTCTTTTTTAACTGTCTGATGGAGCTCTTACGCTTGGAGCTCTGACGCTGCTCTGCTGCATACCTGTGCCTGTTTGCTGGTATCAGGCTGGTATCGGGTAGACTAGACTGTGATTGACATGCTTCTGATTGAGATCGACGTCGAATGGCTTCGGCTCTCTCCAAGTATTTCTTTTGTTTAGCTGACAGCTGAAAAATAAATGATGACCATGTCCATAACATTTCCAAAAAGTGAAAAGCATTTTTTACCCAAAATCCATGGCAGGTGGCACGTGGCAGGTGTTTTCTGTCTTTTGTCTCGGTCCCATTTAAACTCTAAACCACAAACCTCACAGCAGCTGCCGACCACCATAATGGCCACTTGCAGCTTTATTTACACGACATTGTTCTTCAGTACTAATTGGGTTTGTGTCATAACAGCAAAGGTGAATCTGAGTGAGGAGCGTATCTGCTGTGCATGTTGACTGTGTCCACTGGAAAACTGGTGGCTGGAAAACTTCCTGTTCCACATTAAGTCCCGTGTTCCTTTGTTCCTTTCCTTATTGTTGCAAAGTGTGTGCTTTTAATGAGAGCACACACACAAGTGGAGATATATTTTTATTTCAAGTGTCAAAGATTGACAAACGCAAAGGATAGACACTTGAACTGCATGGAATACATGTACCTGATTTCTGGAATTGGGTCGACGAGCCAGTAATCGTTGATATGCTTCGGCCCTCTTCAAGTATTTCCTTTGTCTCAATGACAGCTGAAAAATAAATAATAACCTTGTCCATAACATTTCCAAAAAGTCCAAAGCATTTTTTCCCCCTAGTCCGTTGCTAAAACGCAACACTTTTCCTCGTGGTAAGTGTTTTGTGGTCATGGCCACTTGCAGCTTTATTTACACTAGGATAAATGTGTATGCTGTTATGGTTTTAATTCTATTATATGATAATTGATATTGAAATGTGTAGTGCAATATGGATTACAGCCAAGTCCCTTTTCTAGATCTTAATGGGATCTTAGGGTGTAGGGTGGACTGTCCATCAGAATATTGCAAGACAGTATGGGATATATGATTCATTTATGGATGACATTACAGTCCATGTCAGATGTACATAACATTTTTTTATTCCAAGTGTCGAAGATTGTAATGTACCCCTCTGTAGACTTCAGGTATAGGAGGTGGTTTTGGTATCTTCCCATAGCGGTATAGTAGATTCCTGGAATTCCTGTTTCTCAATGGCATCTGAAAAATAGATAATAGTTAAACTGGAGTAAACTGGATAAGGAGGGCGGTGAAGTGCAAGACAAATTGTTACTCTATGCAATAGGGAGAGATGCAGAACCAATTTATAACTCTATTGTGTATGATGAGGATCAAGATGCAGATTCTGACTATGATACAGTCATTGGAAAGTTCAACAACCACTTTGTGCCCAAACGCAATGGAATACATGATTGGGCCTGTTTCCAAGAACGTGTTCAAAAGCCCGCAGAGACAGTTGAGGCATTCGTGAGGAGTCTCTATGCGTTAGCAGAGTACTGTGAGTTTGGCATTACAAAAGGAAGAACAAATCAGGGATAGGATTGTGATAGGCATTATGGACAGTGATGTCTCACAAAACTACAGCTTGAGCCAGACTTAACACTGGAATAGGCGACCCAGATCACGCACCAAAGTGAACAAATAAAAAAGCAGAGCCCCGACCGGTGGGCAGACTGTGAGTCAGATGAATTGAAGAGGAAGCTGAGCTACAGCAATACAAAACGGGGCACTGGAGGGCAACAGAGGCAATTCAACAAAATATAGCGAGTCTAACCAAGCTACTTGCACACGCTGCAATAGAAAACATGAAACAAGTGACATTTGCCCTGCCCATAATAAAAGATTCAGGAAGTGCAACAAGATGGGACATTTTGAAATAGTGTGCAAAACTAAGATGTTGAAAGAAGTTACAACAAGGACGAACATTGACATGGACAATGATGGGTCATTCTTTCTAGGGTCAGTGATTAAACAGGCAGATTCGGATGATAAGTGGCATTTTAAGCTTTCTGTTAATGGCAGTGTAGCCAACTTGCTACTGTACCGGGTTCTTGACCAGGCGAGACAGAGAGTTTTGGTTGGGCAGCACGCCGGGTTTATTAGCCCTTAACATAAAGTATTACACACACAGTTCAAACAAAGCCTGCTCCGTCCTGTGTCTCTCCTCCTGGAGACACGCTCACACAAACACACACACAAACGGCCCAACCACACCTTGTGCTGTATCAGGACAGGATTGTTATCCCAGTAACACAAAGAGCAGATGTACTGCATCAGATACACAAGGGTAACCAGAGGCTGAGTAAATTCAGAGAAAAAGCCAAAATGTCAGTCTGGTGGCCCGGCATCAGTGCCAACATCACCGAGAAGGTAATGTCATGCAAGTTCTGCACAGAGAACAGACCCTCAGAGACGCAAACCACTTGTGACTCCCATACCCTACCCTATCCCTATCCTCTCAGATTTAAGGATACTTAAATGAATTAAGAAAATAAATTAAACATAGGTTTCTGAAGTTGGAACAGAAGATGTTAATGTTTAGTGGTATCCTTATTCTGAAGGTAAAGGGAAAAAGACATTTAAGTTTAAAGTTTGTTGTTAATAGGAACAGTAACTATTCAGAATAATCCCTAGGTTGCTGCAGACAGAGGGCAGTCTACCCCAATGTCCTAGTTTACAATGTTAAGAGAAAGCTGGTGTTAATATGTTACAGCTAGTCAGTTGCCTTGTCCATAACATTTCCAACAATTCCAAAGTATTTTTTCCAAAATCCGTGGGCAAACACTTTCTTCGTGGCAAGCTTGTTGTGGCTTTCCTTCTATTTTTCCTTTTCCTGTCATCACCGACAAAAGTAGAAGTAGATTTTTTGTATTGTTATTGTGAATTAACGTGTGTTCGGGCTGGAGCCAGAAGTCAAAAAGATGCTAAAATATCTAACGTAACGTTAGCAGAGTAAGCTAGCGAATCGGGGCTAGCAGTAGCTGAGCAACGTTTCCCGACCGAATTTCCCAATATGAAATGCTTTCCAAAATACTTCAACCCTTTCGTGATAGCTAAGTGACCCGTGGTTTTAATAATCAAATGCCAAATAGGTAATAATATTACCTTTGTATGACTTGTCCCAGTCTGTGTATCACTACCTCAAACTTGACAGCACACTCTTCTTCTTGACTTTTAACGGTCGTTGGCAACCAGCATTGTGCAAGTGCATTACCGCCACCCTCTGTTCCGGAGTGTGGACCAGAGTATCTCTATTCTAGACATCAATGCTGCTTCTTTGATCAACTCCAAGAATATCCTACCACATGAACCTGGAATTTCAAAATCTTCAAATTAAACTCTTGTTCACCAGTTTCTCTCAGCTCTGTTTTTATTACTTGTCTTTCTCTTTTCATATTTCTTACAGTGGATTATAACATGTTCCACCCACTTCTTCCACTTGGCTCTGGTCACATACACCTGTGGGGTGTTTCCCAATAACTTTTGGTGATTTATTGCTTCTTGTATCTTATTCCCAGTATACTGAATATTTCTTCCTCTTTTCCATAAAGCACTGTCATCTGCAAAAAGAGATCTTCCTATATGTTACTGCACTCAGGAAAATACATCACTCATATTGGAGAACAATAAAGCACTGATCACTTGTATTGTCCCATCCTCTACTATGTGTTTGTTTGAAAGTTCTGCTCCAATTCTCAGTCTCAAGTCTTGAGACTGTCAAGTCTATCAAGTCCTTCTTTCCACATCATATCATAGGCTTTTTCTACATAAAAAAAAATAATATCATTGATTAATAATTGACTTCCGCACTGCTGCTTTCACTATAATTTGTATGACCTTGGCAGGAGCATTTATCGCCCCTGCAATGAAGATCACCAGCCTCTTTTTATCCACCCACATCATCTTTCTTTGATTGTTCAAGGTTCCTTGCCCAGGTCACTTTCATCCCATTTCCTACTACTTCAATCTGTGATTAAAAAATTATCACAAAATGCCAATTCCCATTATTCCATAACATTGCCACATTGAACTAGCTAGACAACCAGGCAAATTAACAATTGGCCAGTTTTTGATGTGATGTTTATGGAGATTTGCACTCTGTAATGAACATGTTTTAAAATGTAGCCAAGAGCAACACTTCAGTCAAAACATAGTTATCTAAAATTCCTGACTTTAAAAATACTTTACAAGTTCAAGTTCACAAAAAAACTGTAACAAGAGTTATTTGTTACTTCCACTCTTGCTATTCTAAAGCAGTAAATATGTCATGTAGTAAATATATTTTAAAAACATACCAAAATAATCTCAAAGAAAATTAATCATCCATGTTGAGTAATTTTCCAAGAAATACCACTGAAGTATCATGGACAGAACAAGGCTGTGGACTTGGAAGCCTTTTATATATGATACAATAAAGCTATGATATTTGTGTTTTTTTATTTTTATTTTTATTTTTTTTCAGAAACTGCAGAAACAATTGGGATATTTAAGGGGCTGCCCCACAAAGAAAAATGCCCCATGAAAATCAGTCTAAAGAAATGTAAATGTTCAGTAAAAACTGAAACTCTGGAACAAAAACAAATAATGACAGAGGAAATCACATCCCTGAAGGCAAAATGAGAACTTTCCTGCCCCGATGGTGTGTGAAAACCCACTGAAACACTACAACTATGGCAAAGCTTCAGCAGCGCTCAAACACATAAACTCACACACACCAAAAAAACTCACACACAAAGGAAACTAACATTTAAAACTGCATGAACTTGGATACATTTTCATCATGCTTTCATCATACATTCTTTACCTTACAAACAAGGTAAGGAAGGAATCCGATTAATTGTTAACACTTAATGGTGGTAAAGCATTTTGTGCATGATTATACAAAATCTGTCTGTCTCGTGGTTGAACAATCTCTCATCTTCCAATGAGAGCTTTAAGACAACATTCATAGCATTTGTAATATTAACATTCCTTTGGCACCAACAGCCCTGACAGTGTGTTACAGCATGTGGTATCTGCCAGGGATATACAGCCCAAAGCATAAATTATGAGTGAGCTCAAAGGAATACACCAAGTTTTGGGGGGATTGGCCTGTTGGTCAATTTATTTGGCAAGTAATGAGAACGGCCACCAAAATCATCCATATGTCCCCAGTAGATCATTGGCTCCAGTGCTGCATACTGTCGCGGTGGTCACACTGATCCATCAGAAAATGGACTGAATATTTGACGGAAATATTTCCATCCATTGGCAAGTTTTGAAACGTGAACATGGTGTGTGACAGAAGTAGAGTAAAAAGAAAACATGGATGCCAAGAAGGCCTTGCTCGTAGCTGTGCTACTAGATTTGTTCTGATGAGTAGGTTTGTGGCATTAACTTGCTGAGACCCCAGTACAGGAATTATCATTCCCTGGTCCATGGAGTGCATCTGGACAGTGAGAGGTTCAATACTTGCACCTGACTTTGTTAGTAATACGGTATAAAATCAACCTGGCAAATCTACAATCATTCCAACATTAAGCCAGGCTTTCTCAGTTTTATTATCCAAAAATCATCCACTTTAGCCTACACTATGTTGAGTGATAGTAGACACTAAGTCATAGTAGGCTACTAGCATTATCTCAAAAGTAATAAAATGAGAACTTGTAGCAGCTCTAAAGATAAATACTGTAGTATTCTATTTGTGTCTATTTTGTGTAGATTGGTAAAACACACAATGTGATATACAAATAACACTCAAAAACTGTTTTGAACTACTTTCCCTTAGTAGTGGAGGGTCGAGTTTGGGTTTGGTATGCTAATGCTATGCATATGCTAAAGTGTTAGCATGGAGCACCAAAACAAACTATCTACCGAGGAGACATGGATGATTTTGGTGTCCATGTTCTTATCACTTAAACTTGATGTATTCCTTTAAGGTCTTGCTGATGACTCATGTACATGGTAGTGTGGATTTCACACCAAACATGATTAAATGGGCCTATATTTGCCTCCATGTCAAAATTTGACAATGACCAAACTTAATTTATATCTTAAGCTCACTGTCACAATACTTGTGGTGTTGATTGTACAAACAACCAAATGAAGACGTAAACCGTATGAGACATTAAGCCTAAAAGAAAATGGCTTTTATGGTCACTGAGTTGTCTTCAACTGGATGCTGCAGATCCAAAATATCCCTTCTCCACTTCCTCGCTTTGCTTCAGATTAGGGAACAAGGGCATATGCAAGACAAAGACACATGAGGGGGAATAAATGTCATCAAGAACAAATGATGGCACACACAAGGGGAGAAAGACATAGGAGTCAATGAGGGAATAAATATCAACTGGAATAAGATTGGACAGAATCAGGGCACAAAAAGAGACAGGGGATACAATAATAAAGACAGGCATATAGGGAGTGGAGGTCGATGTCTCTCCTAGACTAGCAGTCCAATTTACAATGGTAAATGTTTTTCCAAAATCAACCTAGAGTTTGTTAATGAAGTTGAGCTTCATGGTGTTGAATTGAGAAGACCATTTTTTGCATTGCAATATTCCGGACATGACTAACAAGCTAGCCTTCTGCTTTACCTACTGAAGAAATGAATGAAGGGAGGGCACTTTGGAGGGAATAAGGGCAAACATGAGGGTTCAAGGGAGCGTTGTTCGGAAGGGATTAAGGCCACATAGGAGGGCTCAAGAATATATAAGAGGGAACAACAAAATATACGATAACAAAAACAATATAGGCTATAACAAAAGAGTCTCCATCATTCCAAACTGGATTACAACGGTATATTGGTTTGACAATATATTGAATCCGATATTGGTTTTTTATCAAAAATCAGATAGCATCTAGTCAACTTCATCAACCTTCGATATGATGGATATTTTCACATTTATTATATAATGAATCAATACTACACTGGTTGTTTATGGGAAGCCCTTAACCTAATGTGATGTAATTTTGATCAAATCATATTGATCACACAAGTATGCATGAATATGTCACCCTGCCAAAAATAACATTGGGGAAACTTTCGACATTATTCAACATGTAATTCTTTTGCCATGAAAATGGTCGAATTTTAAGATACCAAATAGTAACACAAATTATTGTCTGTCGAGAGCTTCAATCCAAAACCTCATACTGGTTGAAACCTAATTACAAACCACTGATAATAATAATAACTATATTTGTATAGCACTTTTGAATCAGTTACAGAGGATCCACCACCACAGGTAAACAGCATCCTATTTTCACTCCCTGATGAACAAATCTGACAGTGTTGGATGGGTGTAAACTCTGGAAGTCTGGATACGTAATGGAGTAGACACCTGACAGTGTAAGCGATGACCATCACTGATTGAAAATAAACCCTACACACATTGGATCCAGATGGTTGATGGGCATAAACATCACTCTGGTATGTATTACAGCATGTTTTTTAGCACTGTCCATCAGAAGAGAAGATTGGTTAACAATGCAGTCTTTTCACACCCCCTTTTACAGATTTGACAGCTGGATTGTAAACTCATTGTCTATCTTTGCGAGGAGGGGATGGCTACTGAGGTAACGGCTTACAACGATCCCACACTTTGACCGTCTGTGTAAAAAAATGTCCTCTCTTTTAGTCTCACTCTGTTCCGTCTTTGAAAGCCTGGTGTGGCCAGCATCCTCGCACCCACTTGCCATTTAAAAGATCTGATGGCAGTGGATGGGAATAAACACCAATCCAATATGACCGGATGGTCATATCCTGGATTATATCACTGTGAACTGAAAAGGTCGCTATTGCAGAACAGATTGGTTGATAATGTGCTGTTTTTCCTTTGCTCTTTGACAGATCTGGTAGTGATGGATGTGCACAGCAAAGCTCCATGTCACTGTAAGCAGTCCTCATCTGTAGGAGCCATGGATGTGGAGATCTGCTGCTGCTGGGCTGCTTTCAGTTCCGGTTGAATCTCTCTGACAGCCAGGATGCGTGTAAGCATGCTTTGTAAGGTGTTGCCTTCTAGTGGCTGGGAAGTATACCAGCGGCGACTGTAGGAGTCAGAAAAGGACATTTAAAAAAAAAAAATCAAGATCCACTTCAAATTGCACTAGGCAACTCCGCACATTGGCCCCAAATAGCAGCAAGAGGTAACTGTTTTGAGAATAAACTACATGTCTTTGTCTGTTTAGCAGACAGTTTTAAGCTTCAATTTGTCACTTCCCGTGGAGAAGATTTGCCACCAGTGTCCATAATCAACACCAGAATTCAATGTCTACAAATTGGGTGAATCTACAGCATCTCAATTAGGAAGGATGGGACGCTTTCCTCTGTTGCAGCCCCACTTTAAGACAGGTGTTTTAAATATCAATCTTACCTAGCGTAGCTTTAAATTCACTATATTGTCGTGACAGCGTTTGACACTGTTTGGAAGAAGAAACCCACCAATTGATATAAATATTATTCTAGTGGATGAACCACATGCTTACATATCTACATCAACATTAACCCAGTGACTCAGCTAAAGGTGTTTAGTGAATTTATATTTGTCAAATTAGAGATAAAAAAATTACTGGGTAACATGCGGCAATGCCAAACTATCTCAAGGTTACAGGCTCTGACCTGTTTGTGTGGACCGTCTGTTCAGGCTGCAGGTAAAACACATCGGCTCTCTTCTTCACTGTCTCTGGGCTGGAGGAGAAGAAAAGGAAAAGTGTTCAGTTGTATGAGTTGTTTGTCTACACTTACGATTATTACTATTCTTTTGTTTGAGTGTATGGTTGTGTGTCTTTATATGTTTGCGTGTGGGTATGTGGTTATGATTGTGTGTGGGTTTGTTTTTTGGTTACATAAGATAACTGGAATCTGTTTTTTCCAAATCCCCTCACCATCTAGAGAGGTAGAACTCGTAGAGTCGGACAGGACAATGTAGAGGGTTGGTGATGTTTTCTGGCATCTCCATGTCCCCCTCTTCCTCTTCCTGCTTCTTCTTGAGCCGCTCTAGAAACATCAGTAAGTACCCAAAGTGAATTCATCACCCGGATTGTCCCGAACACATTTTGTTTTTTAGGGACAGCACCTGCCTTGGCTGTTCGGGGAAAATGGAGATATCAAGTGGGCAGCTCCCATAAGAAACTATGCTTTAAACTAGGGTCAGGCCAATATGGGTTTTTGAAGGCTGATACTTGCATTTAAAGCTACCGATAGCATATATTTGGTGCCAATATTTAATATCAATGAATTTGACCATTTTCATGCCCAAAAAGACATGCATTCTCCAGCTGTGGTCATGGAAGACTTTGACTGTCTAATGTACAATTTTTAAAAAAGGCCAACTGATATAACCGTCAATCCTACCACACCTACCTTTCTCTTCCCGTTCGGGCGGGCCAGCGCTGGTTCTCTGGTATCGGAGGTAGTGGGTCTTGCCAGTTCGGCTGCAGGGTCTGGAGCGCCGGGTGAAGTTGGCGAAGGAGAGCCGTTGTTGCTGAGCCAGCGTGGTGAAGCCAAAGGTCTTGGTGCAGAAAAAGAGCAGCGTGTTGAGCAGCACTATGGGGGAGTAGGCGCCTAGCTGCTTACACTCCCACAGGTAGGCCTCCTCAACGCGGGAGGAAACAACGCCGCCTGGAAGAAGAACTATTTCAGGTGAGCAACCATGTATTAATCCGCTGCGCAGATTTTTAGCTGTAAACAGTCTTCCATTGCCCACCACATTCACTTCCGATGGAAACACAGAAAGTTGTCCCTGGTATTTCAGTATAATATAGCATCCATGGCAACTAATAAGCAAGTGCCAGGATGCAAACTAAAACACAACAGATAACTACAAGAAAAAAATCAGGGAAGGGAAATGATGAGATATATCTGATGAATAAATCAGGGAGTCTGCAGGTATTTAAAAAATCTTAAAATGCCTTAAATCATACTAATCTAAACATGTAAACCCATGGAATTAAAAGCTCTTGAATATAGTTAAAGATAGTCTTAAATTCAATTTTGATGGAGAGATTCTGATAGCTTGTCACTTGAAGAAACTTGAAGACACCTTGCTAAATGAATATCAGCGACCATACCGCTGGGTAGTAGTTTAGGCTTCCAATGTTGCAGCATCCCAGTGATCTCTGTGGCAAACGGACTGTACAGCTCATCAGTAAAGATGTTCTCTATGCGGCCCTTCTCAAACAGGAACTGCCAAAGAGAGAGAGAGAATAATAAAGGGGGGTGGGAAGGAAAATGGAAGACAAGAGGAGAGAAAGTAAAAAGTAAAAACAAGAAAGATGGAAGTAGAAAATCGAAAACAGGAAGTAAAAGGTGATTCTGTGGTGCTATGTTCCATTTGTGTGTCCCTCTGTAGAAGATGGTAGAACATGCTGTCTAGTGTGTAGGTGTGTGTGTGCGTGTATACCTGCTGTATCCCCAGACAGAGGTAGAAGATGCTGTCCGGTGTGTAAGCCTCTCCGTTTGGCCGTCGCACTTCTCTGATGAAGCGACACAGAGCAAAGCTCAGCTCTGCAGAGTCACACTGAAGGACGTCCTCCTTAACAGCCACTGGATGGGAAGGGGGAAACCAGAGAATTACACTATTGAACAGAACAGAACAGAACAGAACAGAACAGAACAGAATAGAATAAAATAGAACCACTGGATAGGTTAGGAGGGGGAGACCATGGAATACAACTACAATAAAATAGAATAGAGCAGAGTCTCACAGTCCTGTGGTTGCTTGTTGCGTTGTTGGACCCAGCTCCTCCAGGCTTTCACCCCATACAGGTGGTTGAGTTTGGAGAGGGCCGGAGAAACCACTGCACTCCGGTCCAACGAGCCAGCACGTCTTCGACCCTAAACGGACATAGAACACACGCACACGCACACACACACACACACACACACACACACACACACACAAACACACATTCATTATTCTAGCGGTGGTTCTGATTTTACAGAAGAAGACTGCTGATATCTCAGAGTGGTCATACCCGTTTCCGGCTATAGAAACCTTCTCTGGGTCTCTTCACCCCTCGCTGTGGAACAGACGACTTCTGATCCAACAGCTCTGTATCAACACACACAACACCTGTGAGTGAGTTAGACTGTTTGAATATGTGAGTGTTGTATTTTACAAAAAAGCAACTTAGAAATTAAAGTGAAACAAGGCAACAGTAAACATGTCATCCCCCACCAATGATGCAATCTGTCTTGTTTTGATCTGTAATTGTGATGCCCCCCTTGGACTAATCAGTGAACTTTTTAAAATGTCACCAGGACCTCGCAGATTGGAACCGGCACCTATTTTGGTCAATCCAGCAAATCCTTCACACACAAAAAACATAAATATAATAATAGTAATAATAAATATTGTCTATTGACAACTCTTTTGCATAACCATGGCATCATATTGCATTACGCAATCAGAAAAAAATAAGTTGTAAGTTGCATTGTTTGGTAATCACATCACGCCATACATGTGAATAAAATGTATTGACATTTTTTAAACCAGTTGGCCAGTCAGAACCTGAGCAGGCCAGGGTGGTTTCAGAGAAACAGCCAACTGATGGCGGTGAAAACGTTAGCTATAAAAGAAGCCATCAAGTGCTGGAAGACAGAGAACATTTAAAGCCAAGAGACTATCACTACTACTAGGCTTATTATGGACAAATAACATCTGGGCTGCGGCCCCGGTTCTTTAGGTCCAGAAAAAAAGCCTATTATTTTGCTGTTTTTTATCAGCCAGTTCTGCTTAAAATGGAAGGTAAACGTGTATTTAGATACATCTACGTTATATAGGGTAAGTTTGGCTAACGTAAATGCAGACGAAAGTGTGAGAGTTAAAATGTCAACGATGAGAAAATGTGGGTTAAGTTACCTGGGTGTGCTGCTACCTAAAATAAAGTTGCCCTCTACTTGCTGGTAACTGTCCCCACCGTGGTCTCATTTTTTTACGGTAATTAGACCAAGGTATCACAATTAATTTGAAAAAGATATATTGATGTTTAAAATGCTACAAATACCACATTTAACCACTTTATTTTCAAATAGACAACCATACATGCTTTAATTTATCAAAAATGAAAAGTTGGAGTCGCTGGGTTTTTACAAGGCCTAGTTTTACTGTATTTAGTGCTACTGTATCTCACCAGACGGGAAGTCAGTCTCCAAGTCCATCATGGGAGAGGATGGGGGTTGATGCTCTGCACTGGTGCTAGGCGGATCGCTTGTCCCCATGCTCCCCTCTGTCTGGGTGGTCATTACAGGTTCAGTTGATCCTGTGCTCCCCTCTGTCTGGGTGATAGTTTGGGGTTCAGTTGATTGCGTGCTCTCCTCGGTCTGGGTGGTCATTAAGGGTTCAGTTGACCCCATGCTCCCCTCTGTCTGCATGGCCATCAGGGGTTCAGTTGACCCTGTGTTCCCCTCTGTCTTGGTAGCCATTAGAGGTTCAGTTGACCCCGTGCTCCCCTCTGTCTTTGTAGCTATTAGGGGTTCAGTTAACCCAGTGCTCCACTCTGTCTTGGTGGCCATTAGGGGTGCAGTTGACCCCGTGCTCCCCTCTGTCTTGGTGGCCATTAGGGGTGCAGTTGACCCCATGCTCCCCTCTGCCTTCGGGGCCATTAGGGGTGCAGTTGACCCCGTGCTCCCCTCTGTCTTGGTGGCCATTAGGGGTGCAGTTGACTCCGTGCTCCCCTCTGTCTTGGTAGCCATGAGCGGTTCAG
>CABFOQ010046378.1:0-17849 GCA_900660455.1 Gephyroberyx darwinii | reverse complement strand
ATACTGATCTTCTTACTGTCTTACTGTCTTGCTCAATTTATTTCAAATATCACAGTGTAGACTTACAGTGTATTCACAGTAGTAAGTCAGTGCAGATGGCACAACCAGAATCAATCAATCAAGAATTAATTTAATTCTCCTCCTCCCACTATAACTATAATCACAATTTTTAAACACACTCCCTCCTAAAGCTAGAATCCATCAAGATGTAAAATCTGGAGTTGTTCCAGAAATAATGAATGGGAGATTGGTTTACAGAACCCACAGAATGTTGCAGTTTTTATGCCCAAATAAGCTTCGTTTTATGTAACAGTCCCCAGTGCTGAACTAGAAATGTGCACTTATTCCCAGAGTGCTCTCACAGTCACCTTCACCATCTTTCCCTGTTTAGTCTCACTACATCTGTACAACAGGGACCAGATTGCATTTTCTCTTTCTGTCTTTTCCTGTGATCCACACTCTGTCTTCCCACCAACCACCACAGCATACTGTAGACTACATTCAGACACAGTAATAAGTCAACGCAAATGACATAAGCCTGAATCAGAAATCATTTTATCCTCCACCCTCAATTACCTCTTCACCTTAATATCACGTTTAATATCACATTTTACATTACCATGCAGTTCTATGAGAAGAATATCAGTTGGATCATTTAATGTGAGAAAATAATTTGGCTAAAGCCAAGACTTATATCTGCCCTCAACACCTCACCTTGTCCCCTTCTACTTTACAACTGATACCAGTGTCAATATCCATTTCATTTTGTTGTTGACATCTTATCGTTCTGAGATAAGCAGCACACACGGCCTCAAAACTGACATTATCAACTCCCTTAAGTAGTGACATAGTTTTTATCAGATTTTTCATAGGTGGTGTCAGCACATAAGATGGCAGTGTAAGCTCTGCACATTTGTGTCATTGTCAAAAGGGGAACTGGTAAAGCATTATAGACAGCAGCATGGGACTTTTGGTCATGGAAATTCTGTCCCCCGTCTCCACTTGAGCTGCCCTGCTCTTTTAAAACAGGGTGCTCTGTGTGCACACTTGATATGATTTCACAAAGGATGAGGAAATTCTAGAGCAAAGAAGAGTATCTTTCAGATGTAAAGTTTGTGAAACCCTGCATCCTGATACAAAGTATTTTTAACATTGTTGTTGAGATGCCATGTTAAGAATCATGAAGCCATAAAATTTCTATTGCGTGCATCTTTAATGGTCTGTAACGGAAATATTCCATGTTATTGAGCGTATTTTGGATCCCAAAGAGAAGAGGAGCTTTCAATGTGTGCCTATTCTTCAATCCTTACGGCAATTACTGAATAATAATGACATTGCAGACATGTTATTAACGAAGCTTTCAAGCACTGCGTCACAGTTGGTGTCCTTCCATGATGGCAAATCCTTCAACCAAAATGAATTTCATGCTGGAGATGAATTACGAATCTCACTTATCCTTTATATTAATGATTTTGAGGAGTGTAACCCACTTGGAACTTCACAGAAAAAGCACAAAAATACAATGGTGTACCGGGTACTTGCTGATATATCATCTGAAGTGCAGCCTGAACAAACATGCACATATTTGCCCATCCTTTGCAAACCAGATTACATTAAGAAATTTGGCTACAGAGCCACTTTTGAAAAATCCATCATGGAGCTTGAAAGGATTTTTGTCCCACAAGTTAAATAAAACTTACCCACAAGGTAGAAATATTAAAAGGACCATGCATTGTGTTTCATCTGATAATCTCAGTGCTAATGCAATTAGTAGGTTTGCATTGGACATCATTCTTATTTTCAGCAAAAAGCAAGTGCAGTCAGTAGCTTTTCCATCAAAAACAAATGAGAACTATGCTTTAATTATTCAATCTATAAAAGGAAACCACCTTGGCACATTCCCAAGAAATCTTGTCTGAAATTGAATCACTTCCACTTTGTAACTGGGTACCCAACGGATGTCCTGCATGATTTACGAAGGAATCATTCCTTTGGAATTGGCGTTGTGCCTCAATATTTCTATCAAAAAGAAATACTTATGTAATGCACTTAATGAATCAATCACTCAGTTTTCAGTTGGACTGATAAAACTGACCACCCCCAATCTATCCTGACAATTTTTGCCATTTGCAAAAGCATAGGAGGGAAAGCACATGTGAAGTGAGCCCTGATAAGATAATTACCACTCATAATTGGGTCACGGGTACCATCAACAAATTGCAAGGGGCGTGCCAGCGTGGCAAGTTCTCATGACCTTAAAAGACACTACTGAACTTGTCTCTTCTCATAGAGGTATCGCCTACCTTAACGCCCTAATATCTGAACATCACTATTAATTTTTAGACGTTTTTCAAGTGCAAATGGTGATGGGGAAATGGGGATACACCAAATACAGAACTGAGAGATAAAAGCATTCCTCAGCTACTGTGGTAGTGGAGTGGCTGTTCCTCGGGATCATTCTTGCTAATGGTGGGAAAATTGATTCCTTTAACGTGATTCTCTCAGGCTGTCTGACAGAAGTAAATCGAATCAAGCCCGGTTCATTTGATTCACCTGTGTAAAAATGACAGGTTAGTAACCAATAGCACTGTGCTGTGAGGCAATGCTCACTGACCGACATCCAGAACTGCTAAGCCACTGAATGTACAAGTCACTCAAATTTGTGCCGTGCCAAAAGGTGGAACTGCCTACGCAGCTGAACGGTTCATACAGCAACTGATCGGTTTATTCAGACAGATACAGCAAGTGTGCTACTAACCCTGAACGCAACTGAACTGCTGAACACACTGAACAAATTGTACAGTATCACACTTGTGCAGTGAAGTAGTACAATGTTTGGATGGCAACAATGCATGAAAAAAAAAAAAAGTTTTTGCGATTTGGTGAGTTTGTTGCCATTGTTTGATACACACACACAAGGATGAGCATGGAAGTGTGAAGTGTACACTGTAAACCCCAATAGTATAGCACACTGATAAGAATAGAGTGCATTATAATCAAAACCCTTGAAATAGTTAATAGAACATTAAACAATCAAGTACTGTGAACTAAAGTGGGTGTTTTGATTGCCAGTGACTCTATTTCTGAGTTCAGAGTGATATGTTACTCTATTTAATTGATTAAAGTTGAGTTTAATTGATTAAACTCAACTAGGGCAGACTTGCTTGTTCGCCTGTTGGATAACATAATGCCGCAGATTTTGGTGGAGTCGGAGACAGCTGCAGTCCTCATCACTACTGTTGGTATTGTGGTGGTGGCGTTGTTAACCACGCTGATTTGGTGAGTAAATTAAATTGCTTGTTGTCATTATCGATTTCTGTATTCACAGTGAGAAGCTAACGTTAGCCTAATAGTTGACAGCTACGGTAGCTAACACTAATAGTAGCTAACCAGCTAGCTAGCCCTTAAAAGTAATGTAAAGGTAATGTTTGTGTACATGTGGTGTCAGTCTCTACCCCTTAATGGTTGTTCGCTAGCTTCCCGAAATTGGGTTTCAACTTTCACATGCAGTTAAAGTAGCTGTTAGCTAGCTAGCTGGTTACTAGTGTCGTCTAAAGTACAGTGGCTGTTAGACAGATGAGTGGTCACGTTAGCTTGTGCCAGTGTTATTACTTCAGCCATTCAAGCCATGTTTTTCATTTGTATTCTCTTTCTATATTAAGGGTTTACTTTTATCTTCAAACCAAGTTCTGAGACCCACACAGGAGGCAAAGGTAAGCAGCCTAACATTAATCAAATGTTTTTATTAAGGTGTTCTACACATGCATGATCGAGCTGTTAACGTTATCAGTTAATAGGTCATTTATTTTTTGTAGATTTGGCAAACTTTGTGTGTGCCTAACTCTGGTAATGATGAATTCTAAAATAACTGTTTAGCCAAGTCAACTTGGATTGCTAAGGAATGCCTGCTCACTGTAACTTAGTTTTTGTCTTGTCCACCCCTTTTAGGCTCAAACTGATTGTGTTGCATTCAGCCAGGGTGTAAAGGTATGTAAAGGTAACATTGCCTTTTTCTGATGAAATCTCTCATTTTAATGCCCTGCAAGCTGTGGTATTCACTCACATGGATTGAATGATATCAATTTGGAAGCCTTATAGTAATACAATTATCTGCACAATCAGTATTGTGCTGCCTAACTTGACACTTGACAGGTTAAAGCTATTCTTAATGGTAATTGAGATGTGATCAGGTCATTAGAAAAGCCTTATTGCCACATAGAAATTTTGCAGAATTGTTAAGGTGTTTGTGTGCGTGTTTGTGTGCATGCTGTTGCTCTGTGTGTGGCTGTTTCTCTCTCTCAATCTCTCTCCACAGATTTAGGCCAATACCAAATACAAATGACGTCATACAAGGCACCTAATTCTCGTACTTCATCTGTTGTACTGACATTTTACTGTCAAGGCTAAACTGTGCTCCTTGCATTTTGTGCATTCATTCAAATGGCAGAGTTAAGTGACATCTTTGAGCCATTATAGAAAACAAGTCTATATACTGTATATACTGATAATTTCAAATGGAGTGGAAGTGTAGATTTTGTACAGCATCTGCAGGCACGCGAGCAGGGTTACTGAGGCACTATTGTGTGCAGCATAGCCAATTTTCTAGAGTTTATTTATTTATTTATTTCAGCAATAGATTCTATTGTTCCCTGTTTTCACTCACCTGAATCACTGAACTTTTCCAAACATTCTTTGTTTACAGATCTGTAGTGAGTTCCAGCACATTACTAACATAAACCTTCTGAACCAGTTCTACTCTGAGCTAGACCGACACAGTCTAAAACTCATCACCTTGTACAAGGTTATGGCAGCTGGCACAGGCAGGATGGCAGCGGAACTACTGAGGATATCTCCAGGTTAGTCAATTGACATACTTGAAAATACAGTAGCACTGCAGAATTCCAGCACACAGAAGAATACAGCGGCCAATTCCTGTGTGCCTGAATCATGCTACATCGATTTCGCTCAGAGTTCGTCTTGCAATTGTGTGTGTGATGTGATCTTCATATGATGTAGAGCATTATCACGCTCCTGAGGTGTGATTTCTGAATCAGTTGTTTTTTTTTTAAACTTCAAACTACATATTCATAACTACACTGCAAGAATAATTCATAAAATTAAGGAACTTTATAGCCAAATTTAAATGTCATTATTTTTTTAGTTTTTAAACAAATTTCCATGTTGTTCAGGGAGAGCGGAACCAAGGCCGGCAATAGCTAGGGGCAGGGGTGGGCTCAGCCCACCCAAACGTCCATCTTGCCCACCCAATCAAAGCCATTGGAAAAATAGCACAGAAAATACAGTACCGTTTCTAACTTCTGATTGGGTGGGCAGCCTACAGCCCGCCTCCACCCCTCTTCTCTTCCCTCTTCAAATTGTCCTGATTTCTGATTGGTTAGTGTGACAGTATAAAACTCGGAGACAACGAACAGTCTCAAACGTCAGAAATTAGCTTGTAGAGAAAAACTTTTGGTAGTAAATCTAAATAATTTGATTTAAGATTTATGATTAAGTGCATGTGTATTTGTTATTATCGGTTTGTTATTGTTTGCTGTAGTGTTGCACTGAATTAGGAGCTTTGCTGTTGGTGGTTTTAGGTTAACGTTAACGTTACTGGGCGAACGTTAGCTACCAAGCACACCGAAGCACAACTTGTCAGACAGTTGGTTAATTTCAACCTTGTTCTTGTAGCTATCATCACCGGGTTAGGTAACGTTACAGCGTTATTAAAATGAATAGATATCATGCTATCATGCACCGATTTTTGGTTCCTAAACAAAAACAAAGTAATGCTGTTGCAGCTGCTGCTAGCTCGGATTCAGAGGCTCTGGGACCACTGGCTCCCTCGCATCAAGTCCCCGGTTCAAGCAGCTCACCTTCCCCGCCCACCTCGCATCAACACGGGGCAGTTAGCGGTGCTGCTACTGACCCTAGTGATTTAAATAATAGCATACCATCCCAACCGAAATGAATGTTTAGCCAAATGGCTCGCTCGTTTAATCCAAGCTGGTATCGGTCATGGCCGTGGCTGGAATACTCGACAGGACTAAATGCATGCTTCTGCTTCCCCTGTTGCAAGTTTTCCAGTGTCCGGTTGATTGGCCCTTTTAAAGGGTATTTAAAAAGGTAAGACGGACTGGGTGGCCTATACTCTTTAAAATGTAACCCTCATTAATGAAATCAAGTCATTTTGAGGCATAAATAACTTTCAATCATAAGGTAGGAGCTACAATCACTTTTTGGCAAGTGGAAAACTGTTTTATGGGTTGTAGGCCTATTGCCGCTTTAAAGATATGTGGTAAAGTGGTAAAAAGAACTGGATTCGTTACAATCTGGGGCACAGAGCAGGTAAAACAATCTACAGTCATCAGGATAATTGTAAAATAATTTCTTTATTTTATATATAACCCATCCGTAAATACGTTAATTGCAGTCTAGTTTAGAAATATAAACAAGGATATTAAACATAGCAAACACATATAGACATCGGAAAAAATACTATAACGTTAGTATTCCCTATAATCACGTAACTATCATGCCTGATTACGCTATAAACTGCAAACACTTCTTTGGCCACAATTGTGATTATTCGATTACAAGAAACTTTCACAAAGGCATACCTTTGCTATTACCACGGACATAAAGTTATGTGTGTTTGCACGTTATGACTGTTTGATCCAAATAAAAGCACCTGTAGACGTATATAAACTGGGCGATACAACTTTAACAGGCTGCCCGCGCTCCCGCGGATGTTGATCACTTTTTGGCGAAAATCACTTTTTGGCACGACACCAGCACGAATGACAGAGATATCGTTTTTACCAAGACGGGGTTTACTAATTGTAAAGCAGCATTAAAAAAGGACAGGGGATTCCAGAAGCATCTAACCATTGCCATTTGAACGCTGCACAGAAATGGGCAGAAGTGGAATAGAGAGTGGAAACTGGTGAGACCATATCTTGTCTACAAACACAGGTAGAGCCCCTACTATTAACCCTCTAGACCCAGTAGAGTTCTAGAATGTTGCTGCAGTTCACTGAGGATTCTGAGTTAAAGTGTCTTACTCATTCCAAACAAACAGCTCTATTTAAAAAACCGAAAAGAGAAATTGGTAATTGAAAGTTGTTTTCATTTTAAAGAGCACAACTTCCTCTTTAGTTTGGTACCAAACACATGGTAAAAGATGTATGTACAACTTTCTTCAGATGGTACAAAGAAACGTCATTACTTCATTGGCATAATGGTGAAAGTTATCACATATTGTAAAACCCGTTTACAAAATGTATGATTTCAAAAGTCAATTAATCATATCCTATAATCAATATTATTTATTTTTACTTGTATATGTATGTGTATATTATCTATCTATCTAAAGGAAGAGTATTTTCAGGTTGAGATTCCTAACGTTAGTATATGATCCACAACATTTCTCCCTTCTGTGTCAACTTTGACAGTATGACAACAAAACGTCCCTCTTATCTTCGCTAATGCTGGGCTTTCAAAATACAAGAGAAAACACACCGTATTTCACACAGACCCATAAAGAAGTCTAATAAGATCAGACAACAAAAGTTGTCAAACTTATATGGCGAAAACTCAGCATAAACTGGTCAGTCCTCCCGACAGACTCTTCGATGCACTTGCTCCCGGGAAACAGTGTCCCTCTCCGGCAGTGGCAACTAGGTAGGTCCCGCTATGTAATAAAGTTGATTTGTGGCTTATTTTATCAAAAAACAACAAGTGATTTCAACCAAAAAACCTAAACTCACAATGTCATCGTCACTTTCCATGATACATGGCGTTTCTGAATCTGTTTCACAGCATATCCTGACAGCTTCCATAAGGTTGTAAAACCGGGGACGCTTTGGCGGTGCAGCCATTTTTAGGACTACGGCGGGATGAAAATGAAAACCAGAAAAACTACAAAAATGTCAACGTATGACCAACATTTTCCAGTTCCGGTTAAACGATGACAACTTGAAGTATATGTAAAACTTGATTTTGTTTTTTTTATGCATTTTTAATGATCGGAAATTAATGACGGGCGCTCTTGGGTGCTATAGTGAAATATAGAAGCGCTATGGCTATGGGGTCTAGTTAACAGAGTCAGATTTTACCATTTGTAACAGGATGACACCATACATCTCAGATCCTTATAATACAGGTGGGAATAGGTAGAAATGGGTTAGATAAGCATCCCAGTAACTTGTTAACTAAACTTGTTTCATAGGAATATCATTACATCTTTGAATAAAATGCTAATTGATGGCATCCAAATCTGCCATGTTCACTGGGTAGGATTCAGATAAAATTCTGTCATTATTGTTTCTAACATCTGATGTGTACCAAACTTTTCCCAGGTACAGAATCAAACATGGGGAATCCAAATGAATGCTTGAAATCCATCCAGGGACAACCTAGTCCCTACTGCAGGCCCACCACCAGAGATGCTACAGATGACATCGAGCTCAACTCTGAGAAAGTTGCTGTGGTGGTTCATCCAAAGACTCATAATGGGTTTGGATGATGGAAAACCTTTGAAACCCTGCCTGCTTCGTTTGAAAAGTGACCTGGCAATTAAGGAGTAAACTCAACTAGAGGTGCGTGTGTCTGTGTGTGTGCGTGTGTCTGTGTGTGTGAGTGTGTCTGTGTGTGTGTATAAACCTGGGGTACTTTCACAGTTTTAGTCTCATTGTTCAATTTAGAATGCTGTGATTGGAACCATAGTGATTTTCTCAATCAAAAAGGCAGATTATTTGATTTATCAAGGTATTTGGGCACAGAAAAAAGCACTGCATGTCTAGAGTTCTAGAGGTGCTAGATGCAATAATGTCAACACTTGGTACTCTCTGTTACATTGGAATAATGTAATTTTATTGAATCTCTTTTGGTTTGAATCTCAAAACTGTGAACTTCTACATGGCTTGCTGTTTTTGGTTTTACTTGAATTGAGAGACATTTTAAATGGTCATTGCAGTGACCCTCAGTGCCATTTTTAGTGCAAAGGTTTTTCAGAAACATTGGCAATTGTCACTATTTTATTTATGAACATCAAGCATTGGTTATTTGCAGTTCTCTCAGGTCATTCTGTTGCCCTTTGAAATTGTTACCCCTCTGCCACTCTTACATTCACACAATGTAGTGGCAGTAGCAATGTTATTTTGTCTTTGCAAGGTTCAGATGGAAGATGTTGATGTCAACCATGAAACCTCATTCTGTTGTGCCTTTTGTTTAAGACCAACCTTTTTACCAGTTAGGTCAATCCAGACTTTGTCCTTTGCATTCTACTTATTTACTTTGAGGATGTGGATAATGTGGTTAATAAAGTGCCATTTTGTGGTAACTCTGTTTATGATTATTTTAATATATTAAGTTAACACTCATTTGTGGTAATCAGTAATTTTCAAGTTAAGCTAAAGTAATAATTTTATGTTTTGATAGTTGGTGTAACTCAGTTTATTTTAGTAGCAATAATTCAAATGCATTACATAGACATCATTTCAGTAATGAAATAAACTTAACTAATTCGGTTTACAGTGTAGTCAGGCATGTTCCATGTCAAAGATGATTCATTGTACAAAATGTTACAAATGTATAAAACTGGTGAGTAAGTAAACAGACAAATAAATACTCAATACTCACTAGGGAGGCAAGCCTTTTTAAGAGGTGAGCAGTCACACTGTTGCACTCTGCATTACATTAAGAATACATGACTTGTTCTGCACTAATGTCACGTTCCACTCAAAGTCGGAAGTTAGAATCCCCAGCTGTTCGGTCGTAATTACGACCTCTGTGCTTTCCAGTGGTCCAGCTCAGAAAGCAGAGAGGAAACATGGACACCCGTGGGATTTTGTTTGCCCAACGTAAAACAGGGTTCCCCTGCAACAGCTTATGTCAATGATATTTGCCAATTTTAGCTACCTAGTTAGCACTAAATGTTAGCAACTGTGGTGCAACTTTACATTTCAAGTTAATATCTCATGTCATGTTGAGACTTAATTTCAGGGTGGTCAGGTCAAACCCCACATAGTGTTAGCTATCACCTTTGTAAGTTGCTTTGAATAAAAGCGTCTGCTAAATGACACCTGTAAAAATCTAACTTAAGTATATATTGAAAATTATAAACATCTAAAAGTAACGCTGTGTTGCGTTTACAGTTTACTGATACAGTATGTTGACATAATGTCAGATAACTATATCTTGGAAAAATGGGTTTAGAAACCTGAGTTTTCTACTTGGAATTCCAACTGAAAAGGCCGTTCCATTGCATTTTCCTCGCTTCTCACATCTGGGACGCAGCACAAGGCAGCCTTGCTCCATCTCTGTTTACACTTGGCAGCACTTGTGTTCTGTTTAAGTCAAATTGTCGATTAAGGTATAACATGCATGTGATTTATAAGTGTGTTTTGATGTGTTTAACATGTCACTATAGTTTGAGTGTACCAATTCTTTCCCATGTGTAAAGTAACATATGGCCATATGTTTGCTTCAGCTTAATAAATCTCAACACCCTAAGTTCTTTCTGATGTTTTTAGAAATTTGAGATGCGTTTTACCAGAGTCTCTATAGCCTCTTTCTGTGTGAAAGCATCTTCTTGTTATATTGCACCAAGGTAGTTAGCACGGAAGCCTGATTGTTTCTATGAAAAGGGAGGAAATTTAACTTGATACAAAAAAGCTTCAGGACTGAAAGTAAATTATTGTTTTCTTACCACATAAGTAATGGTGTTCGCCCATGTCGTGAGTAGGTTGGGTGTGCAACACAGTGAGTCTACATTAACTGTAATTAATTGCCAACTAGCTGGCTTTGCAGGGTGCTAGTTCCTATATGTTTATTTCACAAAAGATGTATTTTTCCCTCCCTAGATCGTATTGAAGTTATTGAGTCTATTGTGATTATTTATGGTTTCTAATTTAGGATTTGTCAGTTGGTGCTTGTTGTTGTCAGTTGAGCAATATCCCTTTAGAATTGAATGATAGTGAAGTGGACATCACAGTGGATTTACTGTACTAAATTACATACACATATTTGTCATTGCAACTCTCAGGGAAAAATGCAGGAAAAAATTCAGCAAGTGGGCTGGTTCTGCCTGTATCCACCACCGGCTCGCCCCCAGTCTGCCACAGAAGTTATGTTTTATTTTATCATATTTCATTCATGTTTTTTCTGTGCACTTAATCACTTTATCATTCTGAAATAATCACTGTTAATCCAAACTTTAACTGGGAGTCAAATCCATTGCTCTGATTAAAAAAAAAAATCCTCCTTATGAGCCAAACCCTAAAAACACAAAGCTGACATCCAAACTAATATAAAATTCTCAGTCAACAGTTTTTTTTAAAATTTTCCACTTTTGAGACCTTGTCACGGATTTTGCCACTTGTTTGTCAACTGCAGTGTTTTACAATTAGTTTTCAATAAGTTAAATTGCAATGTGTGATTCACAGTTTTGAGTAATACATTCCTGTTTATTTATGAAAATACAACCTTCCTGTGATGGAGAAAAATTAATGGTAGAACAATAGATTGATTTGCATACTGTATTTGTAGCCACAAATATTTGCAGTCTTTAAAATAAACATTTATTCTTTGTTATTATCCAATGTTCTTGTAACATGTAGCAATGCAATAACATTCGAGGATAACGGTAAAAATACCTGGAGTAAAACCGTCTCTGAATACTAGTAAATAATAAGTCTGCTTCCTATTACAACAACTATTTTCTAGCAGCTATGTAACACTTTAACAGGCAATACTCAAAACTACTTCCTATGATTCCAACTTTCTCGATTGGAATGAGTCAATAACCCTCATTGGACAGTCAGCGGTGTTAACAGTGATGATAATTTCATTCCATTTCATTAGTTCGAGTCACATTACAGTGATTGCAGGGGGGTTCAATTTGAAATAACACTTTTATTCTTGCTAGTTCAAATCAGTTTTCCAGATGCAAAATATAAAGTAGCACTCTTGATTATTTCTTTAGCTACCTAGATTAGGCAATGACAATTTAATTTTGTCTTTGGTAATCAACTATCTATTATGAACAGTTCAGATGTGTCTATAATTACACATGGCTATTAGCAATGGTGTGACAGTCTCTGGAGACTTCTGGTAATATAGGAGTGCTTGGAGCAACGTCTACAATAAACATGTGAGATAATTCATTTTCCTGATGTCCCCAGGTGAAACTTGTCAATTTGGGAATTGGATTCACGGATAATTGATGCTTTGGTCATGCTTGAATCCCTATTGAATTACTAATCCCAAGTGAATTATAATTTGGACAAACCATGAGCCAGAATGTGGACTTGATAGGCATAGCATGAAAAGAGGTATTAAAGGCATTAAAGGTGTTTGAGCACTAATCAGTGCACTGTTTAGGTCCGCATCCACCAGGGAAATTTTCCAAGATAAGTAATCTGTAGCTATAATTTCCTAATTGGGAAAAATAGGCTTCACTAACACCCCACAACCAAATAACAGACTCATGGTGTAGGGAATAGAACATGAGGTAGTCTTTTCATAGTCATGTGCTCTCTCTGCAGTCTTTTGGCCTATGATTGTGGTGCTAATGAATTCTCCAGAGAGCCCCCGCAGACATCAAAAAATCCTTTGATTCTTTGTGATTTGTACTGACATATTTGAGAAAATGTTAAAAAGCAACCCCTCACTGTTCAGAGTACCGTCTTACCCCACTGTGTTGCAAACAGCCATTAACCATTAATAAATCAGCTTAATAAATCTCAACGCTGTAAGTGCTTTCTCATGTTTTTAGGAATTTATGTGAGGCGTTTTACCAGTCTGCCTGTTCTATAGCCTCTCATTTCTTCTTGTTATAATGTACCAAGGTAGCGTGGAAACCTGATGTGTTTATGAAAAGAGAGGAAATTGAACTTCATACAAAAAAAATACAGGACTGAAAGTAAATTATTGTTTTCTTACCACATACAGTACTGTGCAAAAGTCTTTGGCACATGTAAAATAAATCTGTAAAGCGAAGATGCTTTCAAAAATAATGAAATGAAAAGTTTGTAAATAAAACAAATTACTATAAAGAGCAGTAATGTAAAACACTAATGCAGAAAACCAAAAAATAAACATCTAAGACCAAATTTGTATAAAAAAAATAAAATCTAGGATGCCTAAGACTTTTGTACAGTACTGTAAATAATGGTGTTTGCACCATCTTGAATAGGCTAGGTGTTTGCAACACAGTGAGTCTACATTAACTGTGATGGCTGGCTTGCCAACTAGCTGGCTCCCTCTCCAGATCGAGTTGTTGAGTTTATTGTGATTATTTATGGTTTCCAATTCAGGATTTGTCAGATGGTGTTTGTATAGCAGTTGAGCGAAGGGTGAAATTTCCCTTTAGGATTGAATGACAGTGAAGTGGATATCACAGTGGATTTACTGTAATTCTGCAAATTACATACACTAATTATTAGTGATAGACCGATTAATCGGTATCTGGCATTTTGAGATAATCGGCATCGGCCGATGCCTATGCTCACGAGGCCAATAAACAAAAAATGTTAGCGATGTTAGCGCTCCCCCTTGTGTCAATTTCGCCATTCTACAATAAAGATACTTTGAACTTTGAACTTGAACTTTGAATGGGCAGATGTCAGCGGGTGCTGTGGAACAGTGGGAAATGTGCCAATGCTGGATGTAGCGTTACCTGAGAGAAAACAGTAAGACTTAAATTTCTAGCTTTCGTTAGTTGGGAATTATAACGGTAGCAAGCCTTCAACTAGCTAAACTAGCTTACAGGGCTCGAAAAACTATTGTGTGGGCGACCCCAGCCTCCACTCCTACTCCCGACGAGCCAGGGTTGTAAAACATTTATCAGATTTTCCATTTGGGATGGTTGTGGGACGGTAAGCAAGTGTAACTGTGAAGCCTTTTATGTTCATTTAAGTTCAGCAATTTTGTGTCTCATTTGTTATTATTATTAATAAATTGTTGTATTTAATCAGATGCAAAAAAACCCAACATGATATCGGCATTATATATCGGCCATCGGCTGCCCCACTCTCTAAATATCGGCATCGGCCATTGAAAAACCCATATCAGTCCACCACTACTAATTATATTATTGGATGTACTACAATAAAGTCAGAATTCATATTCTACAACAATCCACACTAAAAATATGTAAATGCAAAAACCAGGTGTATTCACTATAATACTGCTAATTGAGAAGCTGTTGTCAAAGGCTGAGAAGATGGTGTTGCGGTGATCAGAGCTTGGGTCATAAGGTGTGAGACATCTCAAAGCATGCTTTCCACAGCTTCCATTTCCTCTCAGAAATGAGAGTCTGCCAAGTGGACAGATGTAACAGCAAGATAATACCTGTTCAATGTCTGGCAACGGCTAAAATGATTCTCATCCACAGAGGACAAGCCACGCTGTGTCTAAATGGGAAGAGGGGCACAGTCAAGTAATTTCCAGGGCAAGGAACAAGGAAGTGGATGGTACATGGTGTACCCTATAAAGCGATGCGTCTGTAAGACAGGTGTCTTGCTCCCACTTTGGTCTGGAGTTCCACTTGAGTTCCCAAGACTATTTGGTCAACTCTTTGTGTGCCAGACCTTTAGAGATAGTTCATAGGCTAAATAACAAGGAGAGAAGAATTCCCCCACACCTATTAATTCCAGCACGTCAGTACATCTGACTTGGAGAGCTAATGCAGGCATATGAGAGAACTCTTCCTTATTGGCAAATATAATGGCACAGCAATCTTCTAAAAGGTCCATAACAAGGTTCCTCTGTGCAGAGGGCCATTACAATTTAACGGCAGAATTAAACGAGGAAAACAAACAATACTTCTCATAAGTATTATTTACATTTTAGGGAATGAATCAATGACTTGATTGCATTTGCAATGTTCATCAGTCATCGGCTTGTCATTTAGCAACCATCAAGCCAGGTGAAATCAATTTATGAATGTCATAATGATTGGTAATGCAATTGAAGCATGGTGACTCAGGAGTGAAAAGCAGCTAATCCTTATTTTCTTTTGCTGGAAGCTAAATGCAGCAATACTCTAATTCTATTTTCATGATGGCTGACTCATTTCTGCATGTTTATAGCAGCCTGCTTTTTATCCGTTTGCTCTTGCACATTATGGAGAGGCTTACTTTTGTCTCTATTGCCTGATTCCGGCATTAGAACACACCCCATTGCATTTTCATTATTTTCTCATTTGTTGACATCCCATGGGCAACCCAGCATATTGCGGAAAGAAGCTTAAGAGGTTGCTCCTTTGGACAATCATTTACAGCACATGGTATCCTTTTAATGTGTCTTTTCAAAATGTATGTGTAATTACATAAAACATAGTGTAGCTAGACTGAAGCTATGTGTGATCAAATCATTAGAATTACCCACATTGCTGTACAGTATTTAATTTTGTAAAAACATTTGTATTGTGTTATCTGTTAGCATGCAATACCACTGTCAATGGCAATGCTATGTTTGGATTAGGCTTCTGTGGAAATGGTTGGCTTCATTAATTAATGTTGACAAATGTGACTTTGATTGCTGTGAAAGATAAATATAAATTCAAATACGTTTAAATAGTTGAATTTCTTCAACTTCCTCACATGGAATTCTTTGTACATCAATTTTCAGAAAAATAGAAGAAACATCCTTTATACCTATTGATCACATTCAATTCTTCCTCAAAATGCAATGTTCAACAGATTGTGCGGATGGATCAGTATCATACGTCTCTGCATCATGTGCCAGAGTACCATGCCATGCCTCTATGTGGAGCTGTTGATGCCAGTAATGCTGGCATAAATAATAAATAATGTGATACTTTATTGATCCACAATGGAAAATTTTCTTTCCATTTGCCCCTCTCACAGGGAGGTCAAGGCAGAGGGTCAGCTGGTCAACTGGTAGCAAAGGTGCACATTTGGTCTAGAAGGTGGGGGTTGCGGGGGGGGGACCAACGTTGGCGATGGCCAATCCTTCCCTAAAAAAAGGTAGTTATTACACATCAGTTCAGATTCTAAATTATACTAAATGTGCTAAATCAAGCTTCCTTTTCATGTTTGATGATGGTGGTGAATTATCTCTCATGGTTGGTGGGAAATTTGCACCCTTGACTGGTAGGGATGTAGGGTCTTGCTCAACGAGGGTCTGTCATGTTTAAATTGATCTGTCAGGTAACCAAAATGTATTGTTGTCAGTATTTCCTTTCTTAAATTCGATATGTTTGAACCGAATAGTAAAATGTAATGAACTTCTGTGATTAGATCCCATGTGGGAAGTTTTGGTAAACAGCACAATCAGTTTTTAGCATTTCAGGTAGTGGTGGAACAACTAAGGCTAATAGATTTACTGTACTGTAGTATTCTTAATCTGGTATTCTGATATAGATTAATAGTATTATTTACAGTATGTTGGTCAACCACAAGATTCCACCAACCAGTAGTACAATTCAGTGTAATTCTATCTCAGCATATTTCAGTGCCCCTTTATCTATGTTGCATTGCACATACTGCCTGCCATTCAGCAGAGCAAGGAAAATGTTCCAAAAATACCTCCTGTTTCTGAGTCAGTGCTGAGTGTTGTCTGTGATATTGCTTTAGCATAGTTATGCTCCTGTTTGTGTAAAAGCGTTGTATGTTTTCTTCAGGCACATTCCTTTCATCCTCATGTGGCATCATTAGCTAGATAGATGTCCCTAGTGTAATGCAGAGAGAGGAAGACAGAGTTCAAGTGAATGTGTGTGAGAGAAAAGTGAAGAAAGAGACCCTGTTTTCACTGTCCCATTGCTACTTTTGGGGAAATTACTTAAGAGTTAGGGACTGTGCAATAGTTATTGTGGAGGTTATGCAATAAAATCAAACTGGACCACAAACTTACAACACAACAACTATCTGTTGTTTTGTATCGTTTTTTTTACTGGGCATTCTGCAGTTATACTCATTGCATCAAAAATATTGATGACACTTATTACATTTCATTAACTTATGTTCATTTTAGTTGCCTTTCTTTTTGCTAACATTCATTCACAGCCAGTCACCATCTATAGTAGGCCTATGTGATTTTAGGGTGATCAAATAAGATTTGACTAGGCCCTGGTCTAATATATAACATGATAGCCTACAAGAATTTGTGGATATGGAAGATTTCCAAATTATTATGATCTTGAATCTTTTATAATACAATCTACATATTACATTACTATGAATAAGACTGAACAAGTATAGCAGTGTTTCCCACAGGATTTTGTGAGACTGTGGTGGGTGGACCTTGAACCCTCTAGGGGGGTCCGGGGGCATGCACCCATGGAAGAAAATTTTGTACATTTTAAAGTTAAATGCATCAATCTGGTGCACTTTGAGAGCAAAATTAAAAGGCTAGATCTATGAAGAACTTTGTGCTCTTGTAAACAATTGTGTGCTCTTGTAAACAATTTAATCATAAACACATTGGTTGTATAGTAGGGCTGTCAATCGATTAATCGCATGATTGTCCATAGTTAATCACAAATGAATCGCACATTTTTTATCTGTTCAAAATTTACCGTAAAGGGACATTTTTCAAGTTTTCAATACTCTTAACATGGAAATGGACAAAATATGCTTGCTTTTATGCAAATGTATGTATATTTATTATTGGAAATGAATTAACAAGACAAAACAAATATTGTCCAGAAACCCTCACAGGTACTGCATTTAGCATAAAAAATATGCTCAAATCATAACATGGCAAACTCAAGCCTGCTAAATTTGACAATACATAGTAATATGACTAAGTAAGTATCTCACACAATGTAGAGTGTCCAACCTTTTTTTAAGCATTAACACAAAACAACGGACTGAATCAAT
>CABFOQ010046374.1:0-24256 GCA_900660455.1 Gephyroberyx darwinii | reverse complement strand
CAGCCCAACGCAGCAGTGGTGCATCCTGGGGGGAGGGTGCGAGCTGGGCAGCATGGCCAACCTCTCCCAGGTCTGAGTGGTGAAGCTGTACCTCCACAGGCAGTTCGTAGGGGAGTTCTGGCTCTCACCTCCCCCGAAGAGAAGCATGCTGTCCTTGTAGGCTACGGCTGAGTGGCCCACCAGGCGAGAGGGACCCGACCTGTGGGAAACACCCATAGGTGGCATTAGCAGGAAGGAACGCAGAAAACAATGCCTATTGTGAGTTTTCATCTATGAAATCTCCTGCTGTGACACTGACGGGGTAAATAAACTTTAAGTGATAGTTCAACTCTACCGAACCCATATGAAGCCATATCGTGAACGACAGGACCGGAAAAGATCGGATACTTCTGTATGTTGCAAATGAGTCTGATAGCTACGTAGATACTTGTCTGCATCGCGTCATTTCTTGTTGTTTCAAATAAGATAAAAGAAAACCTCCTGAGACAGCATGGCAGCGAGCTAGAGAAGAATGAAGCTGAAGAAACCCATTTGGTGGTCTGTAATTCTAGTGTACGTACTGTTTCCAGTATTTGAACTTGCTGGATTTCAAAATTTCACCACTCAATCCACTCACAAGCCCGATTCTCTAACCTTGCTGTGATTTTATCCTGGACTGTTATATATAACGTACACCATGTCTCACTCACATACACAGCATCCATTGTGCGATTTAGACACCTGGTTTGGATGGGAGTGGGTATGTCACCTCCAATTACACCAACGTTGTTGAGTTGGGCCCACAGTAACCCAACACGTCTGGCATCCCACAGCTACCACTCACTTAACTTTCAAACAAGCTGTCTTGTTTGTTAGGTGTCTGATATGAACCTTTTGGCTCACCTGCAAAAGGCTGGTGAACCATTTTGACAGCCACAACAATTAACGCTTTCCATAGAAATACTGCATGTTGTGTAGAAACATTTAATAAAGAGCGTTCATTTAAAAGTTGCACACTCACTTATGAAATGGATCTTCTTTTCTTTTCATTGTTTCTTTTCAGTGTCCTCACGCCTGCTACGTGTCGCCACATGGGAATACGGTTAACATCCGGCTGGGTAACCATCCGGGAAGCGGCGAAACAAAAGCGTAAACGGACCCCAGCGATGAAACCAATACTCACATCACTTTGAGACAGCTCCAGGCGTGGCTGGTGGAGTTCCACCTCCAGAAGTCTCTCTGCTCCCGCAGGCCTCTCAACCCCCCGAACAGGTACATGCAGTCCTGGTGGGCCATGGCGGAGTGGCAGTGTCTGGGTCCGGGGCCCAAGGAGCCCTGCTGGGAGTTGTCCAGCTGTGACCAAGCCATGGTATCTGTCGTACATATAAACACACACACACACAAATTTTTAAACGTGTTATTGAACAGTTTGTATTCTGGTACGGTGCATTTTTAAATTTTAAGGTCACATTTATAATCTTTAAACTTGAGGGGCAGCATAGTGCGGTGAGTAAGACCTTTCAACTTCAAGTCCTTCAAGTGTTGGAAATGCATCTGCTCTGCTGAAGTGTCTTTGAGCAAGGTACCGAATCCCTATCTGCTCCAAAGACCCTGTTCTACAGCCGAGCCTGCACTCTCTTTGGGGATCACTACATTATTACTGCTGTTAAAGCTGCACTAGACAACATCGCTCTAAATGGCAGCGGGAGGTAACTGTCTGAAAAAATTGAACTTCAGTACCTGAATCGTGAAACGTGACGTCCGTAAACTGCACACACCATGTCATGTTCAACAAAAAGACCGGTCGGTGATAGCAAAGGGACAGGAGAAGAAACGATCTAGTGGTTGGTTGCAGACCCACAGTGTGATCTAGGCTGATAACATGGCTGTGTTTTTACATTAAGATCTGGTCTAGTGCAGCTTTAAATGAATTGTGCAGAACTGCTTCTTTACAGGAACTCTACACCCACTTGGTTATTGGATAGTCTTGTCATGTATGGGGTTGTTTGGACACATGCTGTATGTTCATGTATAACGCTTACCACTGGACTGAACTTGTAAGTGGACTAATGTTACATAGATAAAGAGACACCCTCTGGAAACACTTTGCAAGGCAAAGTGAGACCTTCCCCCCATATCACTCCCCAACCTTCCTTCCTCCTCACCCACTGTGCACAAACGACTGGAGGGTGTTTTCTGTTGAAATTCCTGCCCAGCTCCGACAACTCAAAATGTCACCGCCGCCTGATGTTATCCAACGTGACATCAACTTCGGTCATGGATTGTCGAAGCCGAATAGATCAAACATCCATGCACAGCATTTCCTGTTTGAGATTTACAAAGCTCCGCCCTAGTTCTACCCATAATCCTGTGTGCTGTCTTCATTAGAAATGGTTTGATGACTGACGATGACGCATTCACCAGTGTCTTCAGAGGACAGTTGTGATGAGTTGAAATATCAACCGATTAGACACAGTAGGATGCTCAGTTGGCCTGAGGACATTACTGAGGAAGTTCATCTCACTGACTCAAACATTACTATTGACTATTACACTAACGGTGTAATAGTGTAATTTCCTTTACTCAACCTGCCTCATCTCCTTCTGCTTCAGTAGGTGATTTCATTTCCGGGAATGACGTTCAAAAGCCGTCAGAGAAGGGTTGTGAAGTTGTTGCTTTCAATCACAGATGGCCGTATGGGCCAATAAATATACACTATATGGCCAAAAGTGAGTGGACACCTGACCATCACACCTATATGAGCTTGCTGGAAACCCCTTTCTAAAACCATGGGCATTAATATGGAGTTGGACCCCCTTTGCGGCTATAACAGCCGCTACTCTTCTGGGAAGGCTTTCCACAAGCTTTAGGAGTGTGTCTGTGGGAGTTTGTGTCCATTCAGCTAAAAGAGCATTAGTGAGGTGAGGCAGTGATGTTGGATGAGAAGGCCTGGCTCGCAATCGGCATTGTACTTCCTCCCAAATGTGTTCAATGGGGTTGAGGTCAGGGCTCTGTGCAGAACAATCAAGTTCCTTCACACCAAACTGGTCTAACCATGTCTTTATGGACCTCGCTTTAGTCATGCTGGAACAGCAAAGGGCCTTCCCCAAACTGTTGCCACAAAGTTGGAAGCGCCCAATTGGCTAAAATGTCTTGGTATCCTGTAGCATTAAGATTACCTTCACTGGAGCTAAGGGGCCAAACCCAAACCCTGAAAAACAGCCCAGACCATTATCCCTCCTCCAATTAGTAGGGGTGTCCACTGACTTTTGGCCATATAGTATAGCTAGCCACCTGGGGCGTGAACATTGGGGCGTGTCTATGAAGGTACAGCACAAACACTGCATAGAGGGCCAGAGTATGTATGTGTGTGCCTGTTCTCACCCATGAGTGGATATATCATGCTTGAGCACAATTGGCAGACAAAGAGTACACGATACTCCACGTGCACACACATTTACATGTAAATAATAGTCCATTCAAACTCACCAAAGTCCAAACTCCAAAACTCTTGCGAGGATCCTCTCATGTCTATGTATCCTCCATACACGAACATGGCAGAGCCAAAAACCACGGCGCTGTGGCCCTTCCTGTTGGCGGGCATTTGGGTCTACATGCATAGACACACAAACACACACACATACACACACACACAAAAGAGAGTGGCAGTCCATTAGGTAACAGACCGTGAGACTACTATCACCTTATCAGCTACGTATATTATTGACCATGTTGAACAAGCGTACATGCAGTTACTCTGCTGCTGTAACCTTCAACTTCTTTTCCACAGTTTTCTCTCAGTCTTTGAATGTTGTCAGATTTTGTGTATATTTTGTGGCTATCGCTGCTCATGCCAGCTACCCAGTTCTTCTTCTGTTTATTCCAAATAAACTGCTGTCACTTCTGGAAACATAAAACGCATCACTTGTGCACCAGAGGATTTTTCCCAGGAAAGACCCACCTGACACCAGGTGTTTAGCAGAAAATGTAAGCTTGTATGAACTGGCTAGAGATTGGATCACTATTGTGTTATTTGAATCAGCAACAGAATCAATTATATTATCCTCAGTGGATATCTGTGTGTGATTGTGCAATTATGTATTGGAATAGAGGCTTGGCAAGAGGAGAAGGAGTGGTTTCATCTATTATTACTTCAAATTATTGTGGTATGCAGGGCATTCTGTACCTGGGGGGAGCTCTTCTTTCCCTGCCAGTGCACCCATTTCAGCTTCCCTGAAACAACAAAGGACAACGAAAATAGAGGTCGGGCCAAAAATGGAGCTAGCGAGCGAGGCAGATGTCGGGGTATGCTGTGCCGAGTGCAGGACCAGCACAGGACCTGACATGTTGTGGTATTTTTAGGACTTGCAAGAGCAGGAAGCACGTCCTGTTAATATCTCAGGGTTCCTGTACAGTCCAATGATTCCCTAACATATGGCTCCATGACCAATACTAATATCTATGTTCAAATGTTAAACTGTTAAATAGCTGATATATACACCAGGTCTTTTTTTTAGCTTGCTACATCTATCATTTGGGAGTCAATGCAATGCAATAAGGAAATCTGGGTTATTTCTTTAAAGGTAACTACTGTAGATCAACAACCACGCTTGATCAGTTGAAAAAAAATAATCAAAATTTTTGTATGTGTATCAGTTTCCATAACTTTTCCAGGACAACACATTTCCCAGGTTTTCAACGGCCCTGGGAACCATGTCACAAATCCTTTCACGGTGGTTGGGAAGTGTTGGACGTGCAAGGGCAGGTTTTGTGGATCAGCCTGCCATTTACCGACAATATTGGCAGTGCAGCACATTCTCCCACAGCGAGACCTTACCAATGTCAAACACCCAGAGGGGGCATCTCCATTCTGTGTACGAAGAGTCCAGCATTCCTCCAAACACATACAGAAAGCCCTGAAAAGGTTAAAAGTGTAAATATGTGTTCTTGATATACAGATATGGGCAAAGTAAGAAAAAAAATGGGATTGAACACATTCATGCACCCTGATCACGGTGGGTTTATACCTCATGAGCCACCACAGAGTGTTCCTCCAGCTCTTCTGGTGCTGCTTCACTGGTGCAGACCAACTCTGTCCACTCGTCACGCACTGCAATACACACACAGCTTGTCAGAATAGCAAAAGCACCTTTGATTGGCCAAAGCTTCAAACCACAACTCTCTACTGAATGAACCACAGCTCACTCTGCTCTGCTGTGGTACCAGAGACATAAACGTCAACGTGGACAAAGTAAAAATCGTTCAACCTGCTACTGAACCCTCATTTTATTCACATTTCACCCAGGATCTTAATACTCTGTAAAACGTTTAAATGGATTACACAGTGAAGAGGTGTGCAGCAAGCCCTTACCCACGCTGTACCTCCAGAAGTCCCTCAGACAGTGTCTGTTCCTGCCTCCCAGGATGTATACATCCCCGTTGTAGATGCAGCAGGCATGTTTGTAGCGGTCACATGGCGACTGGCTGCTCTGGGGGAGCCGAGTCCACAGGCAGGGACTCCTCTGACTCATAGCGGGCATCCACCGCTGTCATCGGACCATGTTCTGAGGAAAGCAAGATGAAAATGGTCAAGAAAAGTGCAGCTGCACTGTAAGTGAGGTCCTGCAATCCTGTATCGTTTGTGTTGGTAGGGAATACATTACGATTTAAGTAGTTGAAACGTCTCTGCACCAATGCAACCAAGACAAATGCTTGTTTTGACGAATGATGGTGATAAATTGCCCGCAAGGTATTTTTGTGTTATTGTACAAAGAGGAACAAAACCTCAAGCAAGAGAGAAGTACTTGTTGATTGAAGAGGAAACAGCGTTAATTGCAAAACAATCTTGATGAGAAAACCAGAGTCAGGTGCTTTGTAACGTAATCCCTCCAAGACCAGGAAGATGAAAACGATACGGCACCCGATATCCCCCCCGAGTCTCTCCAACCGCACACCTCGAACAATGACAACGCTCCAGGTTCAGGTCACCAGTGTGTCGGCTAATTACGCCGCTAATGTGTGGCATATCGAGCCATTGTGTGTTACCAGGACCGTGTTAGTTGTTATGGCTGGAGAAAGCTCGGCTCCCCGGGGCATTCAGCTGTTATTCTCACGGCCACAGAGCGCCTGACTGCTGCACGCCGCCGTAGATAGACTGCTGGGTAACGTCTCTCTAGGCACCAAGAGAGCTTGTGAGGTGTACTCGCTGTCAATGCATCTCACTTTGTCACACATAGAAAGTTATGTATTTAGCTAGTATTGGAGCTGCACAGGTGAGGCCAAGATGATACTACCTAATACTGTGATAACAATTATTAATCATGATTGTTTATCTTGATAGTTTGGGGAACAAAATAGTTTTACTGCACTTCAACATCTGGACTACAGCGGAGATCAAATTTCAATATTGCCGATACACTATTCTACAATTATTCCCATTATTCCCAGGTTGGCCTAGTAGTTAGAGAGGCTGAGCCATCACCGGAGGGTCGTTGGTTCGATCCCCGGCACCACCAAATTTGTAACCTTGTACAGAGGTCCTGTGGACGTCAACATTGGACGTTCACAAGACGTCATAAAAAGACGTCATAAAAACTTTCATTCCGGCTCCTCTTTTGGACTTGTCGTTGCTCAGTGGGTTACTTTATTTAATATTTAACCTAATATATTTAAAAACTAATATCACAATGTACGATTATACGTGACTAACAATGTTACTTATTTACAGTCAAGTCATTACTGCTATCCCATCCCCTTCTGGATCACATTTTATAAGGTCAAAATGGGCACAAAGTGGCAGGTAATCCACCTTTGAGTTCACCTTTTGCTGACTTGCTCTCTTTATAGCGACACTCCTTGATAGCCCTGAATTGAGACTGAGGTCTGATCTCAGAGGATCAGGTCGGCAGAGGTTGGCAGGTTGGTTCGAGAGCCCATGTATGTGCGTATATGCTGCATAAGACGGGTATTGGACACCAGATAACATTAGCTAAAACATGGCGACACAATGCAATGGCCAGTCGCTTGCAATTACATCTGTGCGGTTGTATCTGTCCTTGGAAAAGAAAAAAAAACATACAATAATTGATGAGGATTGAGCCAGAGCTGTCAGAAACTGAAATGGAAACATTATGTGAGGGAATTGATGACTCACTTCCACAACCTTTCACAGTGTTCATAAAGATAAGCACCCAGCGTACAGTAATGCTTCGGCTCTATCTGTTTGGTGATAACAACAAAGGATGTTTCAGATTTCTTTCTCTCGACACATCTAATATCGAATTTCCCACCCCGCACTTTCCGTCACCAGGGGAATGCATTCAACTTCTACACAATGACATCCTGATGATTTAGGACCATTTACCTGTTAACACGGTTGCTCGGCAACGATGTGGCCTTTCTACTACATCTTATCAAGTGGTCACATGAGCAAACAGCTCTGAGGTCACGAGGCATGTTCACCATTGTGCCAACACGCCCCGTCCAAGCCTTATCTAAACACTTAAGGGATCTTGAAGAATTTCAGTGATATAACAGAAATACTACTATATATATACTATTAGGGCAGAAAACTGGGATCTCCATTGGTGGCTTACTCAAAGGTCTGAAACCATGAGGAAAAAAGAAAAGTCAATATTCTTCAGATTTGTAGTGGGCCTTGTTTCTATTGCAAAATTTAAAAAAAAAGTGATTGTTGTTTGCCTCTGTGTAATATCTAGAAAAATAAAAATACTTAAGAGTGTGAGAAGTAAAGTGACTTAGGCTCTGGAGGGGTCTCACATTAAAGTATTATTATTAAGTTATTATTATTATTATTAAAGTACATCAATATGAAATTGACCCGACAACTGTTGGTAGCCTGCAGTTTGAAGGTCTGAATGAATGAATGAAAAAACACTATAATATTCATATAACGTTCCAATAGAGGGGTCGCCGGCTCTGGCGGCCATATTGGAGGTCCACAGCTCTTGGTCGACAGCAGATTGTGTTTCTAAACGTACAACTTGAGATTTCTAATTTCTGTGGCATTTAACTGGGAACTGATCATTTCATCACTGATCCTTCTGACTGATTTAGTGTTTAGATGATGTAGCTTGTTAGCTAGCTAACATAGTATCAGGTCAGCTAAGCATCACTGTCTTGTTGTAAACATAACTGATGTATCTAAGTTAGCGTTGCTAGTGGCTAAGAATAACCATGTCAGCTGCAGTCCCACTTGGTCTGAAAGGAGCTGAGGCTGACTTGGTGTTTTGCTGGCAGGTCACCGTCGAGTCCTGCTGCACATGAAGCAGGGTTTGTTTTATATTGTCGCAGTGTTAATTTGATGTTAAATCGATGCTGGAACAACACTGAACACTGGTTAGTGTTGGTGCAAAACTGCTGTTGAATCAATGTTAGTTGTGTGATGCGTTAACATTGTTTCTACGTTGATACAATGTTAGTTTGCTGTCTGGTGAGGGCCTTGTTTGAGACAACTGTTACTTTTCAACACATACTGGCACAACATATCAATATATCTAATAGTGAAAAGTGGCACAAATGAGTGTTGTCTCAAAGAAGACTAAATGTTAAAAATCATCTACTATTTTAAGAGTATCCTTATGAAATGTGCTAAATTATTTCTATAGTTGTTTGCAACAACTGGTGACTAGTACTTTGAACCATAGACCAGGCTACTGTCAGGATGACTCTTCAGGGCATCGGCTTGTGATTTTGAGGTTTATTAGTTCAAACAAATTGTTTATTACACTGCTGTTGTTGATATGTGACTACCCAATGAACTAGTCAGAAGATAGCTTCAGACAAAATTTAAAAAAACAAGACATCATGGTGGTTCAGGAGGAATGGAAGGTTACATTGGCTCCAGTAATGTAGATTTGATTGCATGTATTGCTCTACCATCATAAGCTCATGGCTGTCGTGTTTTTTTCTTACTTGGTGTCAAATTTATTTTGGCTCAAAATAAAACCATATATGCACCACCTAAATTACTTCTTGATTATGCTATTCTCAAAAAAACTGGTAGAAGTGTCATTTTAGTCATTTCTAATTGTTTGAAAATGCTTTTTTTTCCTGGGGGAGGGGAACCCCAGACCCCCACTTTTGTTTGCACCCCCCTCCCCTTAAACACAATCGCCACGCCCATGCTTTAAACCACTTTCTCTTCAACTATGTCAAGTTACAGTTAGATTTATATTTTCACACGTCCAAACATTACTGTCGCGTGATGCCGCAGCAAGCCCGAGGCGTGTACTGTTACTGTCAGTGGCCTGCGAGGGCAATGACATCCCCTTTATAAGCAATGTGCCCCGTTAAATCACGGTCCAGTCTGCCCACGGGAACGTAAACAACACGTTTCACTACTTTTATCCAACAAAGCAAAGCAGTCCCGTCTGTAAATATCGTATTCCGATCCAAAATAAACCGATCGACGAACGGAGGAAAAGTTATAGACGATTAGTCAATAGCGTGACGACTAGCGGAACGAGTAGGGGAGATGAACTTTTTTTGGAGATCCCGTCTTATAGATTGAAGTCGATCCAAATTGAAATATAACCTCTTTGAGCCCTGAAATAGTAACCTAACACATAATAAGTGTTTCATCTGTGAAGAAAACCTATTCAGCGTATATATAGAGATGAAGTACTCACAGAGAGATGCCTGACCGCTCTTCTTCGTCTGCTTCTGTTGTCTCAGTTGTAATTATATAGGCTCCTGCTGCCTTCAAGTGCTCCTCGTAAACTGCTCCTTCCGATTAGGGAAGTCGTAAAAAATAGGGTTGTCTTGCAATTATGTGCTTTTGGTGAATCATACCTAAAATGTCAGCGTTTCAGGTTGACACCCCAAATGGAAAAAATGTGTATTTTCAAAATTAAGTTTATTTATGAACAACAGTTCCATAGAGACAACAATTCTAAGGAGAACAGTACCTGATGTAGGTAGCTGATGTAAAATAGTCAAAAAAGTACACAAAGGCTAATCAATTACAGTAACAAGAGTAAGTGTAATTTGTTACTTCCACCGTTGCAACATGGATCCAAAGTAGCTTGTTGGTGGCTGTTGTTTTATTTGAAGTAACCAAGCAGTGGCATCAGGCATGTAACTGATGTCTTAATTGATTTATCATCCAAAACATGTTCCACGGTCTATGTGCGACAAGTAAACGTTAAACATAGAGTGAAAGTAGAAACATACAATCCTAAAATGTATCTACATACATTCCAAACAATAACCATATAATAATAAAATACATCACGTTTACCATCATGCTGATATGATTTATATGCTCTCCGCCCCCTAAACGTCACATCTTGATAAATTGGGTGCCATGAGAACTTCCATTCCTAAATGAGGTTAGTCGAGATATGTTTTCATATTATCCACAAGTATGTCTATTCTGTATTCTCTATACTCTCCACACTCAGCATCTATTGCCGCTCGACCGTACTGCTAGGAGGATCCCTCTCTTAGTCCCTCCCAAGGTTTCTTCCATTTTTTTCCTGAAAGGTTTTGTGGGAGTTTTTCCTTGTCCTCTGTGAGGGTCCAAAGCTGGGAGACACTACCCATTTATTGTTTTCACACTTTGGGCATTGAGACTGTAACCATGATTAAGGGCTATACAAATACATGTGACTGCTCATTCTGAAATTCAGTACCTGAAACTCTAGGCTATAGCATTGATTATGAAAGTGTTCTTATGTGAAAAGACTGTGGCAAAATGGCAATGGCAATATGAGAGGTGTAAAGATTTCTCCTTGTAGTGGGAAAAAGTATGGTTTGGTTTCAGCAACATCAATCAAAGAGAAGGAATTCTAAATTTGGCAAATTCTTCTGGCCAATTTTTATGTTTTTGTCAAAGAATGTGAGCAGTACATTATTACTATTAGTTAATACCTCAATCACTAAGAAATTCTAAGCATTTGTAATCTTACAGGAATTGTATACCTATATGCTCATACGCTGGAAAATGATCTCTTATTGTCTCCCTATACTATAGATATTATACACATCTATGGTCTCTATACCCTTCTGATTTTGTCCTCACTGTGTGTTGTTTTGTACAAAGTAATTGTCATGGATAAAATGTGCTTAATAAATGGCAGGTAGACTAATGTATAGCAACAAACAATCAACAAAATTTGAAATTTTATTTATTTCTCCTCCCTGGTCACGCAAACACGTTTTTTAGGAGAAGTTTCTCAACGCCGTTCGCATGTGCGCAATGTTGGAAATACATAATTTCCAACAGCACCTGAAGGCATCATAACAGCACATCGGTTAGGAGGAGGAGCGAGAGTGTGTGGAGCTAGTGGGGCAGGAAGGAAGTGTGTTCGTACAAGCACTCAAATAGTTTCTGTAACATCACTTAGAAGCGTAACACGTCTCATCACATGACAACCAAACAGTCCCCATGTGGAGAAGGAAGTGGGTCGTTTGAACTTGTAATAAAGCATGTTTTTATTTTATGATTGGGAGACGTTCCAGTGTTTTCAACCTTTTATTATGTCTAAGTGATCTGTAAAAGTTAACATTTTACCACAAAACCCCCTAGGAAAAAAACAAAACATGCAGGGTTCTTACACCTTTTTGCAAAGCAAACTCATTTTTCCCTAAGGCTACTCCAGGACGTATAGCAACATTTCCATGACCAATATGTGTCTAAGCTGCAAATGTCAAGTGCAAATGTCTATGTTGCAAATGTCAAGTGCAAATGTCACGTTATTTTTTTACTGAAGATCTAGTCTGAATGTCCCAGGTCTTATTTCTGGCTCCAACTATCACTTAGGACCGATACCATCAGGACATTTCTGATCTGGGTATTTATTCCTCAAAAGGGAAGTGGATCAACAAGCAGCCGAGATGAAACATTCAACATTTCACTGGTTGGGAAAAAAACAGATCAACAAATGTGCATTACATTTCCAAAGCTTTATGCACGTTCCCTTTTTTCCATAACTTTTCCAGGACTGGAAAAAACAGTTCTTGAATTCCACAACTTTTCCAGGTTTCCCATGACTGTTGTTAGGCCATAAAAGCCACAGGGTCTAAGCAATATAATTCAAATACTCCTTTGTGTGTATCTAGCTACTAAAAACGTTACTTACTTACCTTAGAAAATGCATATACAGCAGAATAAAGTATTGATGAGCTTTATCTTCTCCTCATTGCTGCTCGACTATCTATCACTCTGCATCATTTGTAATATCAAGTAAATACAAAATAAAGGCACGGTTTAAAAATGTTAATACTTTATTGAGTTGACTGCTATCAAAATATGAATTACTACAACATAAGAGTACAACAGTGTTATTCAACCAGAAATACATGATGTCAGCATGAGTATTTCTAAAAACATGCTGAAGAATGAGACAGTAGAGAAATGTAAAACATGTAAAACACAATGTTACCTTCAGGAAAAGTAAAATTTAGCAGAAGGGCAACAACTTGATCTCAGTCTTAAAACACATGGAGACTACACTTAAACATTCTTGTTACGCAAATTCTGAAAAATGTCTGTAAATGAACTCAAATATATAATCTATAATCTATACACTGTTCTGAGTGTCCAATACAAAGGACTAATAAATTAAGTAAGGTATAAACATGGATCATAAATAAGCACTGAGCATTTCGCCGTTATCTCAGACTCTCCTGCCACAAACTTTCCTCCCTGAGATCTTTACGAGTGTACGAGGTGTAACACAAGGTGCTGAAAGGGCGCAGAACACACAACTTAAAGTCGTTTTTCCACCGCAGGAACTGTCCAGGAACTTCGTACTATTGGTACGTAGGTTGAGGAACTTCGACCTTTCCCACTGGGGGAACTAGCACCGAAATGGTTCCTCTTGGATAGTTCCTGGACCCCAAAAAAGTTCCTGCTAGTGAGGTAGTACTTTTTGGGGGACCAGGAACCATTGGGGCGGACTTGCAGTACTGAACAACGCTGATTGGTCAATACAAGCTACATCAAAACCCGTCAAGTCCGTCAGCCACGTCTCACAGCTATTTATTGTTTTTGAAAATGGACCGACGACGAGATACAGGCAATTTTTTCAGGCGAGGAGACAGAGGGCTTTGGAGGGCCGGAACGACAATGTTGGCATAATCTCCCCGGTACTTTGGCGTGGTGGGAAAGCAACCTTTAACTTTTTTGGGGAACTAAAAAGGTTCCTGCTGAGAAGGTTCCTGCTCAAAATAGTACCCAAAGGGTTCAGGTTCCTTCGGTGGAAAAACGACAGTCCCCCCCACCCCCCGAGTTGAGGGTAATTACAGGACCTGTAGTGCACACTTCCGGCCTGCAGAGTGCAGTGTGTGTGTGTGTGTGTGTGAGTGGTTGGATTAGGTTGCCGTTAGTTTGGCGGCCCTGGCTCGCTGTGTGTTCTCGCTGATAGTCCGTATCTCACAGTTGTGTTGTGATCTTGCTCTTGGCCTTCTCTTCGGTGTTGCCGTTCTCGTCGCACTCGAAGCCGCCATTCTCCAGGACGTAGTCATCCTTCTTTGTCGGCGTCACAGCGTCTCCAGCCTCCACTGACGGATACTCGCTGTCCCCCTCAGGTGACCCCCGGCCAGATAATCTTTTGTATCCTCGGTAGGCTGTAGGGGAGGAAGCATGGCAACATTAAGTTTAAGGAGAAGAGCCAGGGCTGCAGCACTTGAGTCCACTTTTTGAATATCTCGTTTCGTATCTCTGCCTTTCTATTTTACTCAGTTATTGGGTTCGACCAATATTGGTTTTTGAAGGCCCATACAGATACCATAAGGATACTGATATTTTTGAATTGCAATTTGACAATATTCAGTATCTATAAGTTTTCATTTTTCATGCCAAAAAATTACAAGGATTCAGTGTTCATTCTCATCAGGGTGAAAATGCATTTAGACCATCATGGGACACTAAAACTCTCCACTGAAACCCATGCTAGTGAAATAAGTAGCTCCTTAAGTGCAGGTTTCATTGCAGGTTAAATAGACTGCCACCCCTGAAGCATCATATCAGTGGTGGACGACAATGACTGGCTGATATCCGGTAAACCAATATATCAATCTAACCCTTCCCCGTTAGACAATTTCACATTACTTGGTAAGTAAATCAGCTGAAATTCCCATCCTTGATTGCCTCTCCATGTCTGCCCATTTAACTCTCACCTAACACAGATATTAATGCCACCACTAGCTGGAAGATGCTGTAGATGAGGGGGAAGGCGAACATGATCTCCAGCTCGGCAGGGGCGAAGGACAGCTGGACGATGGTGCTGCACAACTGGGCGTTCTGTAAACCGGTCTCCAGTGCAATGGTGCGACACCTGAACACAACAGTCCAAGATAAACAAGTGGTTAGTGTAGTCCACTGAGATTCACGACTCGGTAGATGTGTTAGTCTATATGCTCAGTGCTACAGTAGACGTTTCATGATCTCTACAAGCATGGCACCAATAAGGGAATGGAAACACACTCATGCTTGCAGACTAGTATGACTGTATACATTTTCTTTGCACTATACCATGCACATCATGCCATTTGCAATATTCAGTGTAAGTGTTCATGTTTTCCAAATAAGGTGACTAAACTAGTCACTTAAAAAATAAGTGACTAAACTATCTCATTAAAGACTACAAGTGATGTTACTCCACTAGATGGAGCCAGAGATGGTCTGACAGCGTCAAGATGTTTCAGAAAGCCTCATTCACTCCTGCTTTAAAGTATTACTGATTGAAGCAAGCATCGAGGCATAGCAAACCCACTGTAAAGCATCCTAGCACAAGTATGACGACCATAAACTTAAAACTCCACAAACAAACTAAAATAAAATAATGTCATTCCTACCTGTACCAAGGTTGACCAACGAAGCGGGCCAGGATGAAGCCCAGGCCATAGCCGATGAAGGGGTAGATGGCTCCAATGATCCAAAGGGAGGGAGAGATGGTCCAGGAGGACTGGTAGAGAACCCCTCCGACCACCGCTATGAGGATGATGAGAACAACGCCTAAGATGGACCCCACCTGTACACCAGCAAGCACACGGCGGTCACACACAGTCCATGCTTTTGGATGGGGATACAATGTCAACATAAAACCAGAATCTATTTCACAAGGCTTATTTGCACCAGGTTTAGTGGCATCTGTGTGTGTGTGTGTTACATGAATGCAAGAGAGCGTAGAGTATCCCAACCTTGAGGATCTTTTTCGCCAACTGGGGCTTCTTGTATTTGAGGTACATTCCAAGAGCAACCGGGATGAGGATGGACGCTAGAGTGATGCCTAAGGATACAGAGAAACATTTTCTGTTGGACACTATTAAGAAATGTCTAAGGCCCTGTTCACACCTGGCCTTAACATGAGTCTTGGTTGATCCGTTCACAAGTGGACATGCGTCTCCAGTGACCACTTGTGATCGGATCTCACTTCCCCGCTCTATATGGAAATAAATACATACGTCATTTCCGTTTGCAAAGACCAAATGTGTTGTTGTAGAAGAAGAAGAAATCAAAATTCCTATTCTTTGGCGTGTTCCAGCCAAACCCAAATCGCCCAAGATGTTTGACGCGAAATATATCTCTATTGGCTTTTTTGAAATTTTCCGACGTCGTGGACAAAGCCAGCTTACACGATTTGAGAACCAACTGGACTGAGACGTCAGTTGGGTAGGCGGTCCTTCAACGTAGCCCAGGACACATTCGCGTACACACTACTAAAAGAATGTGGCCATGTGCGGCCCAGACCACCTCCGAATGTGGTCTGAGCGATCAGATCTCAATGCGTCCTCAATGCGTCTTGGGTGCGCTCACACCTGCACTTAGAGCTGTTGACTTGTGATCGGATCACCCAGGACGCGTGTTAATGCCAGGTGTGAACAGGGCCTAAAAGTCATTATGGCAATGAAGACATGTGCAATGAAGGTGCAAAGTGCATTTCAACAATATCCTGTCCTATAAAAGACATTAAAGAAATGCCTGTAGAAGAAGTATGAAGTAGATGACTGCTTATTATCTGAACACCTTTTAAGACAGTTCTTGAAACACTATTCAGGGTTTCAAATTCACACAGATATCGTCGGTTCAATGGGTCGGCAATCGACTGCGCGTCATCTGCTTACCAATACTGTCATACGGGATGGTGAAGGTGTTGGAGGTCCACATGGAGGTGTAGATGAACAGACAGAGAGGCATCATGCCCAGGGCCAGGACAGAGGAGCAGGCTGTCATACTGATGCTGAGGAGGAGAGGACATGGACAGTGTTGGTGAAACAGGACTCTACAAGGAGCACATGTGCACTAAAATTTAAAGGAAAAAAAATGACATGATCTGTGAAATGATTGAAAAATACCACTGCTGCTTTGACTTTAAAGTTGCATGTTTCCCCTTCTACTATGTAGCATGAATATATTTTAACCTCCAAAGTGCCAACCTTTCAGGAACTCAGTAAAACAGCTTGACCACAATGCATTTGAAAGGGTTTCATAAGATGGTAGAATTTTCTCAACCCATAGAGTTATAAGAAAATGCACAATATTGTTTGTCACTCGAAGTGTTTCTGTTTGACAGACTGTGCAGACCAACTGATTCAATGTTAGACCAGTTTCAGTTGTAGAAGTAGAAGATTAGTTTATTGGATGTTTCCAGATAGATAGCTGTGCAATATTTGTCTGTTCCCAAACATTTTTCTAATTATCAAATGTATAAATAAACTTTTCTATCTCTGTAGAAAATTGCAGAATATAAAACATATTTGTGAAGGAATACCCCTTCTGATCTCTTCTGACCAAGAATCAGCCTCACCAGTCGGACAGTAAGTCATTTAGCAAGACAACCAACCAGTGCACCAGTCAGCAAGTGGACAGACTAGTCAGTCAGCCCACCAACCAACTGTGCAAAAAGCGTGGAAATACACCATCTCAGGGGGAATTTACAGCATGATGGTTCATTTCCAGCCTTTTTCAAACTCATGAATTTTTGTTTGCCCACTTTTGTCCAAATCCCTTCTAATACTTTCCCCATCCTTTCCAGACCTGACGTAGCACCCCTGCACTGTCTCTCACAAGCAGCCAGCCAGCCGGTCTGTCGGCCAGTCAGTCTCTTACCTGAGGTCCATGTCTCCGTCCAGCCAGTAACAGATGATGTTGGAGCTGGAGCCTCCGGGACAGCAGCCCATAATGATGATGACGACGGCCTGCACAGGCAACACGTTGAAGGCCAGCGCCAGGGCAAAGGCTGTGAAGGGCATGATGCCAAACTGGCAGACAAAGCCGATGGCGATGCCCCAGGGCCGCCTGATGTGGCCCCACAGCTTTTTGGCGTCCACGGTGCAGCCCATGGCAAACATGACCATAGCCAGCATGACGGTGAGCACCGTGCTCAACACCAGACTAAGTATGGCGTTGAAATCACTGGGGGGAACGAGGCAGTTTGCGCCCGAGCAGACTGTGGCGTTGGGGTGGCAGGTAGCAGGCACCACATCTGTCGCCGTGAATGAGGACATTGTGAAGAAAGTAATGAGGAAATAAAAAGGGAAGAGGATCAATTGCTCCTTAGATGTTCCTTAGATGTGATAAAGCTTTCACTCCGATCAACTGCTCCAGTCAAGGACCACAATGAGAACAACTGTCTCTCCCGCTGCTCTTTAATGTGTAACCTGCTATCACCTGGATGGGAGGGACCACTTACACAGGTTAAAAAAATAATAATCAAAAATTAACCAATACCTCCGTTTTTTTATGAGGTCAGTGTCCAAAAGCAGATGCATATAAAAAGAATTCATTCATTTCAATGACCATAATAAATGTGATTACACCACGTCCCCCTTTGGCCTTAAAACTTTATTGGACTCCTCCAGGCACACCTATGCAGCATCATCATCATCCTAGTAGCGCCAGTAAGCAGGGAAGATGCCTACTATTCCTGAGCAGCGGGCACACCCTGTGCACAAGGTCACATATTCATGTCACGTCATTAAACGCACCACCAGCGGGAACATTAACACTAAAAGAGAAAATTACGATGAAATGTGTTGATTTGGAGCCAGTATAAATTGCTACAACTCAGAACGCTCTGTCTCCTCGGCCAAAGGTTAAAACCAGAGTACCAGAGTATAAAATGAGTGTAGAAATTGGTTCTGATTCATTGAGCTGAGGGGTAAATGTTTAACCTTGAAGTTACAGGACAACCAGCGAGTTAGGATGATTTAATTGTTTTTAACCTTTATTAAGCAAAGGAACACACAGAGCTCCCGTTTTCTTAGTTTCCTGCCCATATTATATATAAGAGACGCGGTCTAAAATGAAAGGCTCACCAACTTTCTGAATTCTTTTAAACTTTTTAAGACTTTTGCATGGGGAGGGGGGGTTGTGCACCACTTTCATTTCAAAGTCAAAACATGCACCTTAGCCACCTAATCCATCCACCCAGGGCCCATGTCCTGTGGTTGTTCAGGGTTCAAAAGGTCATGAACACAGAGGAGCTGATAACCCGTCATTTAAAAACGCCATCCACCCATGGGTGCTGACTGACTGCTGTTCTTATGTCAAGTCTATGAAGTGCTATGAAGTCCTCATGAAGCTCTTCTGAAAAAAGTTCATCTCAAACCTCCACCAAGCCTCAAATCGGTGAGGTTGAGCTGGTCCCCGGTCAGCATCGAGACGTTTCTGATAACTGGATGTTCCCCGTTACGTGGGCGACGAAGCACCTCAGGAGGTAGATGCCCAAAAAGTGGAGGGAGCTGTCGAAGAGAGAGAGACAGGATAAACGGACGATAGAGACAAGTCTACACAACATGTCTTTGTGTTTTTCCTAAAAAGGCATGATATCTATATATCTATATGTTATTTGAGTTAAAGGTGCTACATATAGCCTTTTTTAAACATCAATACATCCCTGTCAAATTAATTGTGATATCTAAGGTGTAGCCTCTGTCTTATGCCAGCGGTTTTGCTAGTTTGCTAACGTTTCTCAAAATTAAGGTCACGTTTCCCACTAACGCTGTTGCTACTTTTCCCGCCTACCCTTCCCTGGCATTGCTCTGAATGCATTTATTTTGGAATCTTTTTTTTTTTTAAATCTCTTTTTGCTTTACTGAAGAGAATAAACATGGTGAAAGTGAATTTTCCCCTTGGTCTTCCGCTTGTTCCGCCATTGCAAGAAACTCATAAAAGTTTTAGCTCCGTTTGCGCTGTAAGAACAGCACCGTCGATTTCCTGCCAAATCTGACCCGGTGGTGCACGGCGTAAAGAGCATGGTCGAGGCTGCCGGTCTTCTCAGCAAAAAATGTCTCAAAATGAACGTAATGATTTATTGATGTACTACATGTAGCAGTTTTAAAATCCATCTAACAAGTAGGGATGGGTGATATGGGCAAACATTAATATCAGGATAATAAGAAATTATTTCACTTAATTATTATTAAATTGTTGAATATTATTAAATATTATTAAATGATGTATTTATTATTAATTTAAATAATTAGTTATTTTTTATTTGTAATTATTTCTTTCTTTCATTGTTTATATATATATATTGCTTGATTGCTTGTTTCCTTATCTGATCGCTGTGCCTGTCTGTCTTTTAATGCACCAACGTCACCGAGTCAAATTGCTCGTATGTGCGAATGTACTTAATAATAATAATAATATTTAAGTAAAATAAATTTGATTCTGATTTATTTTGATATCGACACATAACGATATCTGCTAATCACATGTTAAACAATGAAACTGATTACTGCATTGAACTGCATGGTAATATAAAGTACGTTAAACCTTTTCAAATAATATTTTTGTGAGGGATTGTTATTATTTACTTTTTATCATTAATTGAGACCGAATGTTGTTTTGTATATGACGATAACTTGGGATCATTATTTCATCTCAATAGGATTCTATTGAATGTCGATAAACAATAATAATAACATCACTGCCCGGCCCTAATAAGTCACATCATACAGTATCAGTACATCTCATCCGTTGTACATGTGTGTGTGTGTGCGTTCGTTGTGCTGGAGCCCCTCGGTGTGATGTCTGTGAATCAGTGCTGTGGTATGAGGAAGGAGAGCTGGTAGCTTATCAGTCTTTATCTGCCCCATCAGCCTTGATCTTTATCTGTCCCTCCGACTTGTCCTTCATTCAGGTGAATGTGAGCGTGTGTGTGTGTGTGAGTGTGTGTGTACGTGTGTGTTTGCCGTGTGCCACGTCTATTATCTTATCTAATCTGATAGCAGATTACCATCTCATCTGATGGGCGTACTTCAAAGCCTGTTCTTGCTCCACCATCAGATGAGGAAATAAAAGACAATGACACTTTCGGTAACAGCAGCACCATAACCCCCGTGCACCTCTTCAAATAATGTCACTGCAATTTTGCAACTGTTATGTAATCTTCCTCATCGTGTATGAATATGTGCAGTATTTTCTTCGTCAAAATCTTTAGAAACAGATAAATAATAGTCTTTTCCGTCTTCCACGACACCTCCAGAAGGCTAGCATCCCAGAACCTGCTCTCAACACCAAACACAACTAAAACTGCCTACACGAGCCTGTACCTGTGTTCAGGCTTATCCCTAATTCCCAGTATTACTCTGAACTTGCTATTGATTTCAACAGCGATAAGCTAACCGTGCTGGCTTGGATCAGCCCGCTCAGCAGGTCAGAACCCAAACTGTACCACCAATTACAGGCTAAAGAGGCAGCTGAATTTTTCTGGCTCAGCAGACCAGAAACCAAACTGTATCATTAAACAATTACACCAAGAGCTGAGAAACAGCGTATCACAGCTCAGTCCGACTGCCATGTCTAAACTATCAAATGTCACCTTCAGAACAGGTTTGATGCTGTGGTCAGAGGTGAGGCGGATCGTGTATTTTGTGGAGCTTGCAGCACCATGGGAGGATGCAGTAGATGAAGCGCATGAAGGGAAACTGCCAACATATCGTGAGCTGGCATCGGAAGGTAGCGAGAGGGTCTGGCGTGCTAGGCTGCGCCCCCGTGGAGGTTGGATGTCGAGGGCTTGCAGCAAACTCTAATTTAGTGAATTTGCAGCAGCGAGAGCCAGCCAGCGGTTGTGGCCAAGGCAGAAACAGGCAGATTGGGCTTCAGATCGACGGGGTAGTTCCTTCAGTCATGGGATAGGAATTGTGGGTTAGTTTGTCTTGCTTTGCGTGTGTGTGCAAAGTACCCGAATTCAAAGAGACTCACTGATTTGTGTGCTGACAGTGTGGTCAGGATATGAACCCTGGATATGGTTAAAAGCGTGCACATACTATATATGCAGAAACATGCTACCAACAACACTACAGGTCAGCTGCAGACGCACAAAACCAGACAAACCAACCAACATCCCTATGCACTGACCGAAGGGCACCGACCCAGCTCTCTACACCCAGTCTACCAGTCCCGTCTCTCGTTACGTAACCTCCTCAGACGGACCCGTAATGGCGGACGGAGAAACAGCGACTGTGCTAATTTAAGTGCTGATAAATGAAATGTACACAAACACTTTTAAATATCTGATATTCTTTATATTGATTATATTGGACCTATAGTGAATCTAAATCAGTTTGCCTCCATACCTCACAACACAACAAGTTTCTTCCTCTCTACACTTTCCCAACTCACACCAAGTCTTGCCTAGTTCAACTTTCATGAATTTTACTTTCATGCAAGCAATAATTTCGTCAGATTAGGTGTCACTTTCTTCCTAAATGGCGGATATCTCATTTTTTGGAATGAAACATTCAGAGCAGGATGTCAGGTGCAAGCAACCGCCTGCAGAATAAAACAGATTGTACAGAACGCAGGTCTCGTACAAAGGGATCTTTCCGTCTGCGGATCACAAGGTTACAGCAGCATCACAGACCAGAGACGACCTTGATCCTGACATGTGACTCTCAGTAATAAGGGTGTGTAGTTCAGCTTGTTGTACAAACCTGTAACTCATTTATTCTGGTCTGTCCCTGCAGTGTGCAGTATTCTGCAGACGTATTTGTACAACAAAAACATGACGAAGACACATTACACAACATGAACTTCAAGTAACAATTATCACTAGTTTAAAAGTATGTTATATGAACCGACGTGATAACATCCTTCAACTTGCTGCAGCTCTTGTTTTACATCAAATTTGGTCACGTTTGTGCCTTCTTCAGTGCTCACTATCCCCCTGGCCCTTCCAAAACGAGACTAACATGTCCACACCTTTTGCTACAATGAAAACCAACAATAGATTAGATGACTAACACGAATAACTATTGAATTCCACAGCAGTAAAAACTGAAACAAGACTGAAACAAGAAACAATTTGCACTCCATGAACATTGAAATTGCTTGCTTACATTGAATTACTTTTTGCAATCATCTAAACTTCCTGGCACTCAACTGGCAAACCCACTCATCTGGCACCGACACGGGCTAAATTTGCAAATTACAAATGCAAAATGTTGGGGGGCAGAGAGAGAATTAGAGGGGAAGAAGGGAATAACTGCAATACACAAATGAGGATTAAATGAAAAGCGTGACTCTCACCTGACGAGGAACGGCTGGGGGAAGCAGCTCGCCGTTTGGGTGTTCACTACTTCATGAAGATTCAGCAGATTTGTCAACAGCGCCCCCTGCCGACTCTTGTCAATCTTAGTCACCACCATCTGCAGGATACAAGTAACGTTATTCACACACGTAACAATTTCACTTTCCCGAACAACACATGCATTCAGGCTTAAGAATAAAAGGAAGCAGTGCTGACAGGAAACAGATACAGGTGTCTCATAAATGGCACAAACATTTAAGTCACCATCATTTGCTCAACAAACAAACATGAATTCAACTTCTCTCTGTGTAATGAACTGCGCTGTGATCCTAGATGATTTAACTGATCCACAGCACGGTCTACTGAGTGTCAGAGCAAGTAACAACTGTGATCAACCCTACCACATTTCTAGTAATGTAAAGTTTGCATCAGTATGGAGGAGTTTCATATGCAGGGGGAGAAAAAACAACCGACATATCCTGACATCTAGAGGCCAGTCAGGGTACTGCAAACCTCAACATTCCTCCAGTTTCAATGTTAAAACCCCATACGTCCTCCAGATCTTAATTCTTCCATATCACCTTGTAGATATAGATTATTCTTCACAGCAACAAATATAACAATATTTAAGATGACCGGTGTCCAAAACCACAGTAAATGGTAAATGTGGGAAATTGGTAAATGTATGCATTTCTCGGTAAACATTTCCCAGTGGGGCGGTAAATGTGTAGATATCCCGGTTAATGTAAGAGGAACATGTTAGTCACAGTAGCGCAAAGTGCTGTCCCTACATTTTGTTGTGGGTACGGCAAACCACGTGGCCAAAATACCTCTTCAAAATGCCCGTGTAGGACCCAGAGGGTATATTGTGAAATGAATGCAGGCAATTGAATGGTTGTCTAAAGGTGCAACCTGTCAATCTTTGGGTCTTTTATTGCGCTATCGCATTTATTCGCATTTGTTCTGAAATGTTAGGATCATTTGACCTCTTTAAGCTGCCATGCTTCCTTCGCCTTTTAGCGCTGAGAGTTAATCTTGGTTAAAAGCGGTATTGTCAGTCTTAGCTAGAGGGAAAGAGTTTAATAACCTAGGAGCCTGAATAATTGACTGCAGAGGGCCTTCAGACTGAGGGTGCTTTGTTATGGAGGAGACGGCAGTTTTTAAATAGCTGAGTGGGAGAGTTCAGCATTAATTTGATGTGGACATAATGATGACGATTTGTAAGGAGAAGGGGGAAAGTGAAAAATACTCCAGAGCAAAGTGAAAGAAAAGAGACTTTGATGTTATAACTCATGAGAAAGACGCGTGAAGTCAAAAATAGATGGAAGGAAATACACTTGAATTAAATGGTGATACCCTTACGCACTGATTGGTCAGTAGGTTAGTGACGGCACTGTTGCAACACGATACACAAACGATCATGATCATCTGCAACATGAAGACATACTGAATAGATACTATATCTTCTTTATTTCCACAGTGGGTTCAGTTCAAATCTCCAATAGACAGGCTTTTAAGGACAATATACGGGACAGTAGAAGGAAGGTGTGTGTGGGCGTCTCCTACCACGTAAGGACGTCTCATCTCCTCACACATCTCCAAGGCGATCAGGTCAGCCTTCTGCAGGCCAACGCTGCCGTCCACCAATAGGAACGTCCTCACCAGACTGAAACGACCAATGAGGAAGCATAAGGAAACATACCGACAGGAGGACAAGCAGCAGGGTACTGCATGAGGTTGATTTGAGTTTTGAAGCACTTCTATTGCTTACA
>CABFOQ010046371.1:13801-25895 GCA_900660455.1 Gephyroberyx darwinii | reverse complement strand
GATGCATTCCAGCTCTGTTGAGAAACATTCCCCAGAGTGTGTGTGTGTGTGTGTGTGTGTGTGTGGACAGAGGGGGGGTTCCTAAATTTACAACAGGCTGCACTAGAGGCCCTTCTGCAGACACCATGTTAAGAGTTAAGCGCTCTTCTATCCATCTCTAACAACAGATCCCAGGCCAGTATGAACATTCAGGTATACCGATGCAACACGGGACCGTTTACTCAAGACAAGACACTCAAATAATAATTTGCTTCGGCTTACTTTTCCTCAGAAGAGCCATATTTCATGTTTTATTCCAGCGACATCTGCAGACTGAGAGAGAGAGAGAGAGAGAGAGAGAGTCAGTCAAGACGACTTAACTTTGAGAAAAATAGAGAGTGAAATATGGCTTGGTGAGTGATGAGAAGCGAGGGATCTGGCGGCTCCCTCTGTGAAGCACACAGGCCCTGGCAGCTCGGCTGTAAAAGACAAGAAGGAAGCCAATCTGCTCCTCCAGCCCGCACATCTATTCCTCAGCAGCATGTTAGCATGGACTGTGCTGTTACTGGTGTGTTGGTGGTGTTGGCGTTGAGACATTTTGGCCGAAAACGAGTATAAATCATTGAGTTTTTACATGATAGGAAGAAAACACACAAGTTAAATAAAGTGGAAAATTCAAGAGTTTGCCCTCAATGGGTTTTATAGTTTATCTCTGTAAAAGTATGAATGGCTCCTAAATCTGTAATAAAAAGATGAAAGTATTTCGAGTTTTGTTTTCACTCTGCTGCAAAATTTGAAAATGTCAATTCCCTCACATTCACTGAACATCTTCAATAAAATAGCTGATTTCAGCAGAAACTACTGATAAAACTGGTGAATCTGTTTGCTGCTTTACGTTGCTACCATATCTCTTCATGTCTGTGACCTTAACAAAAGCTGCCAGTGTGACCTGAGATGCTGCCACCTCCCAGGCGCAAAGCCAGGAGACACATGTGGTTGTAGTTTTGCAAAACCCTCCAGCACTTCCTTCCTCGTGCCATTTTTCAGAAGGCTTTTGTCTCAATGCAATATTTATTTTCTGATAAAACCCTCATCAAGGCACCTTTGTCTCCCAGGCTTTTAAACACAGTAACAGCAAATGAAACACAGTGGTGTGATCACCGGGGAACACTGCACGGTCATCGGTGCATCTCGTGTATCTCGTGTATCTCATCCACGCGCGTCTGTTCCGTGAACCAACACTTTCTCACAACCATACTCCATCTGACTCTTCGCTGAACGTCAGATGGAGTAAAACAGAGCATGCAGTTGACGCATCTTCGGGTTTGGGGTTGTTTGTCGCTGTTTAGAGTAATCCAATACATCTGTGGGGGGATTCGGGTTGGACGCATTCCTTCCAGAGAGCAGGGCTGCCCGGGATGCTGTCGCTGGCCCGTATTAACGACGTGGTAATGTCCCCGAGTGGTTTCAGACCACGGCGGTGTGTTGCACTGTTAATCACGATGTCAACCTTTACTGTCGAGTCACAGGTTTTGACCCACAACCGAAAACCAGACTGAACGTACGTATAACTTCCCATGACGTTTTTCCACATACATGTATTCTATATGTTTGTACAAATGCCAAAAAAAAGAAAAACTCAATTTAAGACTAAACACCAGCACAAAAACTTCTCACTGTGTCTGACAGTTTCCCCCTGAGATTGCTCCTTAAAAGCATCGCGCATGGATAATGCAATCAACTTATGATTATCTAGAAGGGAAAACATGATTTTTCTTTTTGGCTGCACTTCATGTAACGGGTTGTGTGATCCAACCCAAACCACATAGGGGCGTTCAGTACACTGCAAAAAAAATCCCATCTTCACAATCTTATTCTTCTTAAACAAGGCAATGTTCTGCTAGTGGAGTGACAAAAAATTCACTAGTTTCGAGAAAAAATAAGATATTTCACATCTTGAAATAAAGCAGAATGAGTCCGCTGATAAAGCATCGAGAAATACAACTTAATTTAAGAAAAGCGTTTAAAACAAGCTGGTTTGTCCTGGAAACAAACTAAATGAGTTCACCCCACCGGCACATTTCCACTTGTTTTACGCATGAGCGTTTAGGACCCAAAACTAGATTGACTTTTTTTGCAGTGTGGCAGGACATAAAGTACTACTGCAGTTATCCAACAATGCACCAAGGTTGGAAGAGCAAAACACACACAACAGACCAGTATTCATGTTCATGCAGTATCTTAGGAAATGTGACCATCAGAAGACTTAGACAACATGAATAAAGGGCGGTGGTTATTATCCATGTGGGGAACTTAATAGAACTTTATAGAACTTAATAGAACTTATTGGAACTTAATAGAACTTAATAGAACATAATAGAACTAGAATAAAGTGTCAGAAGGGATGGACTTACCACAGATGAAGGTGATAATTATTGTCAGTCTCATTCCTTCCCTCCCTATATGAGTGGTCCAGTAAACCCTCCGGAGTGGGACTCGCCCTCACCAACAATCCCTCTCTCTCTCTCTCTCTCTCTCTCTCTCTCTCTCTCTCTCTGTCTAATCTCTTCTTCTTCGACGGTTTCCTCCAGATGCGACTCGTCTTGTTCACCAGTGGACAGAGGAGAGCTGGCGTTGACTCTCCTGTGGTTTGCCAGAGGCTGAATTAGCTCGACACGTTATGATTAGTGTGGTACTAGTTTAATGTCTGCTGTGGAAACAAAACCTGACCTGATTTATCAATAATGCGAGAGAGATACGCCATTGTTGGGCCTAAATCTACATTATTAAAATAGACATTTATAGTAATACCTGATTAATACGTTATATGTCTAAATCTTACAATATTTTTAAAAACACCTTTGTGGTTCTTTAGCGAGTTTAAATTGCGCGTCTTCATAAAAACTACACTTCCCAGAATTCCCACGGCATAGCTCTGTTGGAAAGGGCGACCAGAGTTTATTACTGGGACTTCAAAAGTTTGGCCTCGTCACGTTGGTCTGAGTTGAACGATGGAATCATACTATTTAGGTCTGTGGGGGTATTTCTTTAGTAATAACAACACTGTTGGTGTCATCGTATTTTTTATTATCAGTTTATTATATTTAAATTAATATACCAATAATTATATCCTCGATAATAATATAGATAATAATATATTTTCTCATATAGAAAATAATATAGGCTACTAATATACTAATATAGAATAAACAAAATAATAACATTACTGCTACCACTGTTATTGTTATTATTAATATTATTTTGTGTCAAGGATATAATTATTGGTATTTTAATTTAAGTGGACAAAGCTGCATACATAATACATATAATAAAACCAACCACGAACGGACAAATATGAAAAAGTAATATATATAAAGATAATAATAATAGTATGCACTTTATTTTATAGCGTTTATATAAGTGTTACAACGTGCTTTACCAGTTATAAACATAGGTAATTGTGTATGGTCATGGTCGGCCATCAAATATTTTAAATTCGCGACAGTAGCTGGTGCTGTATTATCCTGAGCGTGACTTTAATGCCTCTAAGTAAACATCCTTATATTATTTCAACTAATAACCTTTTTTTGTGTCATGAGCAGCCCTCGTGTCCATTCAGCATGGATGACAAATCACTGAAACATTTGGTAAAACTCACCCAGGAGGGTCAGTTCTGCTCGCTGAAAAAACAACTAGCTAGCAGCGAAGCAGCTCAGGCTGTCAACAAGAAACATTTCGGGAGGTCCGGAGACACTTTGCTGCACTACGCTGCCCGCCACGGACATTTAGACATCGTAAAGTTTTTAATCGAGGGGGTAGGGATGTGTGTGGACGTGTACAATAACGACTACAAGAGGCCACTGCACGAAGCTGCGTCCATGGGACATGATGCATGTGTCAGCTATTTGCTACGCGAAGGAGCGACCGTCGACTGCTTAAAGAAGGCTGACTGGTGAGGATGTTCAGATCTACTTTATTATCTTGGTAGCGTTTAAAACTCAGAACTTGAACTGATAGAAGGGACACTTCTTGGTGTATTACGGTAATTTCCTTTGGTACACTTAACACGGCTTCCATAGAGTTTGGGTAAAGGTTTCAATGACCTTATGAAACATTTTACAGCAGCCATTGTAAGTGTACCAGCCAAAATGACCGTTAGAGAACGTAGGTTTGAAAGGGAATGACCGTTCTATTAAGTCCAGTTCTATAGACGTGTCCAACTAGCGCCCTCTGTAGCCCATTATCAAAAGTGGTTAATTCGTCAGGAGCTTGCAACTCCCTTCGATAGCTCAGTTGGTAGAGCGGAGGACTGTAGAGGCACACAGCTGAAATCCTTAGGTCGCTGGTTCGAATCCGGCTCGAAGGAATCTTTTTTTGACAGATTTGAACCAATTTCGTGTGATCTATATACATATAATAGTATAATATAATAAAATAAGATATTAAATGTTATACACTGTGACAGTAATAAAAGTAATCCAAACTGCCTCCCTCCACCCAGTCTCAATGTTATCAATTCCAAGGTCTAGATTAAGGACCCCAGTTCAACTCAGTACCTTCTTTTAAGAGACTATTAAAAACACATATTTGTGACCTTTTTCTACATAACTGGCTGTGCTATGTTTTATTCCATCTTGTGCAGTGTGTTTGGTATTTTATTTGTTCTATTTTTATTTTTGTAAAGCACTTTGTAACTATGTTTTGAAAAGTGCTATATAAATAGAGTTATGATCTTTCAGGACCCCTCTTATGATGGCATGTACTCGGAGAAACCTGGGGGTCGTTGAGGAGCTGCTGTCCCATGGCGCCGACCCCACTCTGAAAAACAAGGATGGGTGGAACTCTTTCCACATAGCCTGCAGGGAGGGGGATCCTCTGGTCGTACAGCATCTCCTTGTTGTTGCCCCGGATGTATGGAGGACTGAGAGCAAGATCCTCAGGACCCCCCTGCACACTGCAGGTAGGGTAACCTCAGATCCCTGAATCAGGGTGGCCTGGTGGTACAACTGGAACAATTATTTAGGGTGGCTATATTTATGGTTTACTTCAATAAGTAACTTTAAGTATAGGAGAAGGCTCAGGCATTGGCTACTGCCTTTTGCCTAAAGGCCTAGTTAATGTAACTGTCTGATTTGCAAACTTCTTTTCATGAGACATAAAGAAAATCAAAATAGTGACAAGCAAATAAGAAAAAAGTTAAGAAAATACTTTCCATTTCTAAAAACTTACCAATACTGACCATATTTTGATGAATCAGTTATGAAGAAAATAGCACTTGAGAAGATTTTTTTTCCTAAAAGATTTTGGGAATCCTGCCCCTGGGTTCAACTCCCGTGTTGGCAATATCCGGTCTGCCGAGGTCTCCTTGAGCAAGACACTGAATCCTTACCAGCTCTGATGGTGCTGCCCTGTAGCTGACCCTGACCTCTGGGCCAAGAGAAGAGAAATTCCTTACGAGGACCCAAAAAGCATCACATTATTATTATTGAAATATGCTGTGTTGTTGAAAGCAGTTTTAGTGTTTGTTAAACATTTCCCAGCCTCATATCCTCTTCCTGTGCTGTCTGTTCCTAACAGCGATGCATGGCTGTGAAGAGGTTGTTAGGATCTTGCTACAGAGGTTGGTGGATCTGATTGTGTTTGCTTTTAAAAGGTGGCTCAGATTTGTAATATCTTTATTGCCCTGTGCACGAACACATGGCACATAATCAGTGAACAGATTCTCAGTATGTAGGCTGCTTTGTTTAACTGACCTGCTCTGGGCCGCCTCCAGGTGTGGCTACGCCCCGGACAGCCGAGACCGCTGTGGAGTCACTCCCTTCATGGACGCTGTTAGGAACGGACACATCTCCGTGGCCAAACTACTTTTGGATGTGCACCAGGTACATCTCAATCGAGTCATTTTTCAGTGGAGATAGTAAATGTTGAGATATTTATATGAATGTGTGTGTGTGTGTGTGTATACTCTAGGCATCTCCAACAGCAGCTGACATACTGGGGACTCAGCCGGTGCACCAAGTTGCAGTCACCGGCCAGGAGGAGGCGCTGCAGTTCCTCGTGCAGGACCTCAACGTAGACGTGAACCAGACAGCGACTGACATCCAGCTCACTGCTCTGCATTACGCTGCCAAGGTTTGTGCGCTGGTTTTGGCTGACATCCTCCCAAACCTCTCCAAAAGTGTTTACAGACATCTGTTTTTGTTTGTTGAAAGAAGTCAAATAACATGAAACATAACTACAAATATCACATGCTAAATTACATGCACAATCCATCACTGATACCAAACCTGGCAACCTTAACAATAGCAACATTTTTGCATTTACAGCCGAAGTCTTAAACAAGATTCTGTTTTGGCACACATCTGCTTGTTAGGATTGATTTTTTCCCCCCGATTCAATCAGCTGAGCTGCGTGACCACATGACTTTGTATGGTTGATTTGTCAATTGGCGATGGGAACACAATCCCTCCAATGAAAGTAGAACAAAGTAACATCTCTGTTTCTGGTTTGGGACAAATCAAATATCAACACATAACCTTTTATTGTCTATTATTATTGCAGTTTTTCCATTGCTATGGTTACATTTCCCAATTGCCAAATGACAAATGAACCATACTTTACAAGCGAGGTCGTGCAGGTCAGCTGATCAGAAAACAAATTGAATAATTGAATTTGTACTTTGCCCTACAAAACCCTGCAAAACTGTTTCAGACTAATGTTTAGGTTATCCGTTTCACTGGCAGTGGTTTATTCATGGTTTTGATCGAAGCTACTGATTGTTTTTTGAGTGATGATTATGCATCTGATGTGCAATTTATGAAGTATTATTTGGCTGTGGCCAAAATCAGAGTAGACAAAACATGAATCTGTTTGGTGTTTTGTGTGTTTTCCACACTTTTAAGTACTTTGTTGAGAACTTAATGACGCGGAAGATACACTTGTTTTTCAGGAGGGCCACACATCCACTATCAAAACACTCCTGACGTTGGGAGCAAATCTTCATGTTAGGGACAAAAAGGGAAGAACCGGTGAGCAACATATAATATTACATATTACATTACATTATATACTCTTTAGTAAAGCGAAGGACCATCCTTGAGGAGGTTGTTCGTTGCCCACAGGGACAGAAGAATCGACCTGGCGTTCTTGGATATGATATTCATCGTATGAGACTGGTGTAATCTTATTTATTGTTTAACTCCCTCCTATTTTCAGCACTTCATATGGCTTCCACTGGGCAGCATGCAGAGGCAGCCAGGACACTTCTACAGCTGGGGCTTAAAGACACAGAGGATGCATCCGGAAAAACTGCACAACAACTCGCCAGGAAACCAGACATACTTAGAGTTTTTGAGTGTGGCTTACCAGAGACGCCGTAAATCAGTCAGCTAGCGAGAATAAATATCTATTTGATTCTATGTTATATTTTTAATATAGATACAGTACCTAAAATGTATATTATGTGATTGCAATATGTTTGTTGGACTGCATTACACAAAATAAATTGATTCAGTTGGAGATAAACTCATTCAATTGTTGTTTCAACTGGGCCAAATGATTTCGTGGAATATAATAAAACTTTTTGCAATTAATTCCTTAAAATTAGACGTATACGGAGGATAACTTGTTGAATGTGACTTGTTTCAGCAAGCAAACTAGTGTTGAGCAGGATTAAATCCATGTGGGCAACACAAATAGTGAACTGCATAACACTTTACTTTTTAATTTCTTTTTTTTGTTATCAAATGTTTTCTCAAACGAGAGCAAAGAATTTACCTCCAGTACACATTCAATACAGAAGATATACAACATTTGCAAACATTTCACCCCACTCTCCCCACAAACCCCAGCTTTACTTTTGAATTTCTGATCACTGCTAGAACTCCTGGTAGGTTGTTTTAACTTTTCTATGTATAAAATGCGGTTCATACATTATGAAATATGGGGACGCAGAGTTTCTTCAGCAGCCGAGCCCGGGTTGTCGGTGTGAATCCGACAGGTTGACGCTTCTCCTCAGTCATTGACAGACGATAAGCTCCGCCCATGTGAAGCGCTTGACGTTGAACCGCAGCCCCTTTCATTTCCAGCTTTGCAGATCTCCATTTTCTTCGGCCCCGATATTCAGGAATAGAAGAGCAAACACTTGGCAAAATGAATGAAGAATACGACGTTATCGTGCTGGGCACCGGACTGACGGTGAGGGCGAATGAAATGGAGCAATCCCACAATGTTTATGGATGATTTACAACCTGTTCGCGACGAGCACTTGGCAGTTTGGCTTTGCGCTAACTGGGCCTAATCAGCACATCTACTAGCGCTTAGTAGCTAGCTTAGAAGCTAACCAAGAATAAGTGGCTAGTTAACGGTAACTATGAGCAAAGTAGCTAGCCGTTAGCTGTGTGCTGCTGCAAGCTAATATTACATCCCGTTTATCAACACTCAAAAACACTAACGTTAGCTAACATGTCCAAACTCTTGGCCTGTTGCTGTGGTTTGTGAATAGTTTGTCAGCCCTAATGCGGCTATCTAGGTCAGTTATCTGGAAGTTGTGCGCCAGTAAGGACAGCGTTTGCTTAGCCGGACGAAGCTTTCTCGGACGATTAATTGGCTAGCCGATTTACTAGCTAACTAATTAGCCTGCTAACGGTAGAGTGACGACGTGTCACAATTTGACCGATTTATCTCGCGCAAAGTGAGCACAACAATATCCTGCGACTAAGTGAAGTGAGACACGTTTCCTAACTTTATCTCATTCAGGGTCGTGTAAATTATCAGGGGACGTGGACACTTATCTGATAATGGTATAACGCTAGCTAGCTACTTCCCGCACAGCGCCTGTCCGTGCCGTTGACTCAACAGGCTGGCAGAGCTGGTGAATGCACGCTCTGTCTGCTAGCTAACGGAAGTCGGCTAATGAAGCTAGCCGACGCTAAGTAAAGGAAGCTTCAGTACTTGTCAAGAGTGACTTGAATGAGACAGCAAATGGAGGAAGGAGGGCACCGACGGCTAATCTTGATCGTTGGATTATTTGGATCGTGTTGCTGCACGTCGCTAACTTTAACTTTCCACCATGTAACGTTCAAGTTTATGTGCAGCAACCCCCGCTGAACTTGCCGCATACCGAAAGCTAGCAAAGCTGACCTAATGTAATACTGGCTGAAAGTTATGAGTAATACTTGTGTGTGTTGGTTTGTTTTCCCGGAAATAAAGTTAACTATTCCTTAGTCTCGCACATTCATTGGTAGACACACACTCGGCTCCTCGCGGGCTGTAAATTTCCCAAATAGCTGGTTGAAGCATGACAAGGAAAACTCGTGATGAATTTAGGGCTTTTGCTGGGCTGCGGGCCGACGGGCAGTTTCCTGTTAACTCTGAGAACTTATATTCACAGCAGTTTCCGGCTTGGTGAGTCTGCGAACCGTAGCGCACTATTGTTGCTGAATTGACCGCAGAGCCTTATGTCTAACTGCTGGAAATGAAATATTCTCCCCACCAATATGCGGCTGGTACCCACGGGGTGTTTTGCCTCAGCTGCCCCAGAGCAACAGGACAGCAGTCAGGAAGAGTTAAGGATGGTCAGTGGCTACAGGGTTTGGGATTTGGCAGCCGTGCAGAAAGGGGTTGGATTTAAGATTGGTGGTGGGAAGGTTGTTGATCTAGCACAGAGTTGGGTGTGGTTCTGCCACACTGAGGAACTGAAAGTACACTCCATGCATAGTTCTGCAAGACCAAGACAGATTACCCTAACAATGTAAGGTATGCTGTAGACTGAGCTGGCACAGCGTAGTTCATGTGGGTTTTGTGAAATAGGCTCAGCATAATTTGCTGATGTAAATCAATGAAGTCACATCTCACTGCCAGTTTCCTCTTTTGAGTTTGCGACACACAACCCCACCTGCTATTGCTACTACTACATCTAGAAATGGAGGTAGATCAGGTTGTGCCTGTCAGCAGCGTGGGCCATATCCTCCTTTCCTCAGCATTTTTGATAAGTTAAGAGGCTGGGGGAGGGGGTTTCCCATCTGTCCCCTACTAATGACACGTGGAGGAGTGGCTTAGCATAAGACTCAAACTTAATGACACCCTAGCGTTCACCTTAAGATGAGAAAAGTGAATAGGGCTGTAGTTTGTGGACGAGTTTAAGAGGTTGTGAAGCAAAGAATATGCAGGGGTGACACGACTTGACAAGCTACTGTCAAAAATGATTTGTGCTTAGCCCTCATGGAAAGTGATCACCACTGTTATTGATTCAAGTAGCTTCTCCGCTCTTGTGGTCCAGCAGCCTTGCTCCTATGGGCCGAGTGGATAACAGCCCTATAGTGTGTTGGAAATTGTCAGTGTCGTATAGTCACAGCTGGTCTGCCTGTTTCAGCGTGATACTGGTCATGTGATTGTAGCTTTTTGAACTACAAAGAGCCGCTCAGCTCTGTCTTCTGACTTGGACATGCTGCTCCCCTTCCCCATACACCCACCTGCCTTTTATAGGGCTTAGGAGTTAAAGATTCAACCGCACTGACTATGTATTTTATTGGCTTAATGTTCTGCCTGACTGTACACTGAATCAGTCTATTTACTTCTCCCTCAGCACATCCGCTAGTCACCGGCTAAGGTTGTGATGACTGGGCTGACTCCGGATCTATGTCAAAGCCTGTATTTATATAAGTGGCAGCAGGATGACTTGAGTCACATGTCATTCAGAGGGACTCACATTGGCAGATCAGAATTACACTTCTCCACTGCTGCACTTTTTCTGCAGCCACATGTTGAAAAACCACGGAGGAGCCAAGGTCGAACACGTGGGGTCCTTGAGGAGGTTCCAGGCGTCCTCCAGGAAAACAAGGACAAGTTTAATTTCACTCCAACTCAATTCACTAGGAATTATTCAAGTTAGACAACATGTAAGGATGGCAGCTTTAACCATAGGTTCACTCTCACCACTGTTATCTCTCCATGTACTAAATATTATCAAATGGGGCTCAGTGGCCCTAATGCGTGTCTGTTTGGGGCCAATGACATGAGAAAGCTCGAACCCCTGGGTTTATTTTAATGGTTTGCTTTAGTATTTTACTTTTGTGGAAATTGGTTGTTTGGTGAACTTACCTGTTCCATGTTACGATAGGAGAACCACCAAAATCACCTCTTATGTCTCTGGTAGATATCTCTGAGATGTGCAGATGCTAACGTGTTAGCATACAGTACGTTACATCCCTGTAGGCAACTAGCATTATCTAACATAAGAAGATAGAGCTTTCAGTAATCCAGAGTTGTTGTTTTTTTTCTGCCAATCCTCGAGTCACATTAAGGCTAAATTCACCAGTGGGCCAATTTCCCAAAAAGTCGGCGTAGTCCTTTAATCCTAAATCCTCAGGGCATAACTGCAGTTGCATTTTAGATTTACATTCATAAATGTTCATGCTTGGCAACAGTGTGTGCAGCCGTTTGAAGCACTTAAGACTCAAACAGATTTATTGACTTACAGAGTAAATTTAGGTCTAAATGCTTTTAATTCTTTTTTCACAGAAACATTTTACAACAATTGAGTTACGGCCCATATAATTTAAGTCCTGTCTAAACTTCTCATTTAGCCTGTCCACTTTCTCATCTATAAGACGACAGTGTGCATTAGACTTAAGGCAGGTCCCTGAGAATTATATAAGGTTTTTTTTTAAGTTGGCGAGAGGATTGCACTAGGTCTGACATTGTGCCAAACAGACCAAAAAAACGTTTTTGCTCTGACAGAATAGATTTCCCAGTGAGAGACTACAGCTTAGCTTGGTAGGTCTGTGGTTACAGAGGCTAAAGCCTTTTTTTTGTTTTTGTTTTCCTGATTCTGTATCCTCTGTACCTGTGGGTTTCCCTGACTGTGGTGGCTTCATCCACTGCCATGCTGTGGCCATTTCACTGGACCATTTTACACCGTTCAAGTGTGTGTGTGTGTGTGTGTGTGTGTGTGTGTGTGTGTGTGTGAGAGAGAGAGAGAGAGAGAGAGAGAGAGAGGGCTTGGTTGCTAGAGAGCTGTCCTAATTTGTCCTCATTGAAAGTCTGGCTATGGTGAGATGAAAACAAACAATAGCAACTTTGTCAGTAGCTGTTTTATAGCAGACCATAGCTAATG
>CABFOQ010046371.1:0-13781 GCA_900660455.1 Gephyroberyx darwinii | reverse complement strand
GCGAGAGGATTGCACTAGGTCTGACATTGTGCCAAACAGACCAAAAAAACGTTTTTGCTCTGACAGAATAGATTTCCCAGTGAGAGACTACAGCTTAGCCTGGTAGGTCTGTGGTTACAGAGGCTAAAGCCTTTTTTTTGTTTTGTTGCCATTTTCCTGATTCTGTATCCTCTGTACCTGTGGGTTTCCCTGACTGTGGTGGCTTCATCCACTGCCATGCTGTGGCCATTTCACTGGACCATTTTACACAGTTCAAGTGTGTGTGTGTGTGTGTGTGAGAGAGAGAGAGGGCTTGGTTGCTAGAGAGCTGTCCTAATTTGTCCTCATTGAAAGTCTGGCTATGGTGAGATGAAAACAAACAATAGCAACTTTGTCAGTAGCTGTTTTATAGCAGACCACAGCTAATGGTCATGTACACAAAGGGAGTGTAGGTGACTTCACTGTGAAAGTGGAGCTGTAATGTTGTCTAAGTGAAGTGGGTCACCTCTCTTTCCTCTTACCTCAGCTACAGGTTACTTAACACTCAGGTCATCGGGCCACAGTAAAGAAACAGTTGAAGTGGGGTTTTACTGGTGATTATTTTATTTGACAGATTAATCATCATTATTAGTCTTTACAAAATAGTTTTACTGCACCATCTCATACAAGCTGTAGTACGTTGGAGAAGTTGTACATGTTGCCAATATTCTTCAGTTGTTTGTGCGGAAAAAATGCGCTCTACAATGTCAGCGCTACTTTATGAGTTCGACCGGTAGGCGAGGACTTTCCCTTGCATGTGAATGAGCCGTTGTTAGGTAGTGAGGCGTGTTTCAGAATAAAGTCCACACACTCACATGATGCGGTGCGTTTTGCTGCTCCTACAAACCAACTGGTGTAATCGTATTAAGGCCTTTGGGCGCTGGGGAATGCCAGACTCGGTGAAACATGCACGTTTTCCTCAAGCGGTACCAGGTCTCTCAGAAACATACATCCCTGTCAGAGCGCTAATCCTCAGAAAACATGTCAGATGTGATGATGGCGTGATCTGAAGTCTCTGTTAAACAGAGCTTGGTGGCACTGGAGGTTCTGTCAGGCTGCCATCTTGTTTCACAGCTCGTCCTTTCAGGCGTTTGTGGCGAAAACAGTCTTCCATTATTCACAGAAGGGCTGCAGACGTACTCGGTGATTTTAGTTTCCACACTGAAACATTTAAGTTTAAGCTTATTTTCATTAGAGTGCTGGCTTTTCAATGTTGATATAAGATTGTGTTCAATAATCACCACAATATCATTTTAGCCGTAATTGTGCAGGACTAATTCACAGTACAGAGTGTTTCTAATTTTTTCCCTTTTTTTGAGAGAAGCACAATAAAGGGTTCTTGTGTTGTTTTCCTGGAATTTTTCACCATTGGAAATATGAGCCATGAAACCAGTGTGGAGGTCTAAATATGGCTGAATGTCCCCAGCTCTCCTACTGAATGTGACCAGGGCTCTACAGAACTGAGGAGGCTGTTATGTACATGTTAGCTGGCTCTGTTATCCCGAGCAACTTAAAATGAGTGTGATGTAAGTTTTAACTCCTCGACAACCAACATGACAAACAATAATAAAATGTGCACGGGTCGTACACTATACCTGTTACCCTATAATGATCAGTTACTGTAGTAATTGGTTGCTCTCTGCACATACATAAAGACCGAGAGTCTGATCCTCATCCAAGTATCGTGCATCAGCTCGACTTTTTATGTCTCTGCGTTATTGCCACAGTCTGTCCGGAGGACTTTGCACAGCAGCACTCATTCCAGCGCCCTTTGCCAACTGGACCAAGCCGCTCTGGCCAAAACGATTTATCCCCACAGATCAGAGGATGAAAAGGCAGAGCCATGCCAGACAGAGACCACATTCATTTAGTTCAAAACTGGCAACGAAGCTGGCGCGTTTCCTCTTGCGAGTTAAAACCGGACGGTGTGACAAATGGGATGGGTTGAACAGTTAACCAAGGGAACAAAACCCCAGACTGCTCACACCATCTGCCTCGTGATGAATAAGATGATGAAGGCTTGTATGTGAATTTTGATACAGGCTTAGTATTGGGTAGATCATACCTGTGAAACACTGATGGCAGGTCTATGTCCGTTTCGGTGGCTGATGCTGATGCGTTTTTCTTTTCTCCAACAGGAATGCATTCTGTCCGGCATCATGTCAGTGCAGGGGAAGAAGGTTCTGCACATGGACCGTAACTCCTACTATGGAGCCGAGAGCGCCTCCATCACGCCTCTTGAAGATGTAAGTTGACCTTTGACCCTCCCGCTTTGACCTTTTGACCCAGCGGAGTATGGATGAGTATTGGATTTGGGCCTTTTTAAATCCCCAGGGAATTGGAAAAATTCCAGCAGTTGAAAAATGCGGATACTTGGTAGCAACCTTTTGATAACTTGGCAAATTTCATGACTTTATCTTCTTTTTGGATAGATAAGCTGCTGTGCTATTCAGGAGCTAATGTTGCAAGCCAACGTCCAAATGTTAATTCAAACTTAGCAAGCGTGTTTGGAGCGGTTTATTCAAAATGACAGTGTTGAACGGTTTATTCAAACCTGGTTTGAATAAACCGTTCAACACTGTCATTTTGTTCAGTTCATATCATTTGGCCAAGTGAGAACAGTCATTTTTAACTCAGGTGGCACCAAATAACCGCACTGTGAGAACGTAATCAAACCAACACCATGAAACGACTCCAAAACGCAAGGTTGTGTGGGTAGGAAGAGACAGCCATCTGCCAGCCATCTGGAAAGCCTAGCATAACAAACTGAAGTGAGTAATCTGCACTGATGCTCGTAAAGATGGATAGATATTTCTTGGTGTGTTTTTAACTGAGAGAGAGGGTTGAGTTACAGCAAAGATCTGTAATCATGCTGAACTAAAGTTAAAGGGTCTGGAATTTGTTTTGAGTCTCCGCCGCCGTGAAAATGTCTCACCTGGCGGGATGACAGGTTACCAAAACTCTGTCCAATAAGCGAGCTACTAGTGAGTCCATGTGACTTTTGTTTACCTGGTTCACTTGTAATTGGGCTGTGTGAACCTAAAACAAATCACCAACAAAGTAAACTTCTCCAATGTGGTTGAGTCCAAAGAAAACAAGCTGTAGGTGTGATCGCCCGGTGTAATTTGCCGTCTTGGCTGTAGCCTGAGAGTCATGTCTGATGTCCTGTGTCTCCTACAGCTCTACAAGCGCTTCAACATCCCCGGCAGCCCTCCCGAGTCGATGGGGAAAGGCCGGGATTGGAATGTGGACCTCATCCCTAAGTTCCTTATGGCCAATGGTACACGCTAATCACCTTTCTCTTTACCCTGTTGAATCATGACTTGAACCTCAGACCCTGATGCAGTGCACACCATCCCGTTGTCATCATCGAAGGATCACAAAAACAAAGATAAAACAGCAAAGCCTTCTTAGCTTTCATGTTGTCTTCATACTGTACTGCTGCCACGCCCGCCATGTTCACCTTCCAACCCAACAGACAGAAATCCATCTGGCCTGTGATGCTGACCTTTCTGTCTCCCCTGCTCAGGTCAGCTGGTCCGCATGCTGCTGATGACACAGGTGACTCGCTACCTGGAGTTTAAAGTGATTGAGGGCAGCTTTGTGTACAAGAAGGGCACGATCCACAAAGTCCCCTCCACTGAGGCTGAGGCCCTGAAATCTGGTGAGTCGTGTGGGGAAAATGTGAAAAGTTACTGCACAGGGATTACTGTAAGTCGATACAGTGTTTTTAACAACGCGACTCCTGTCTCCTGAAAGGTCTGATGGGGATGTTCGAGAAACGGCGCTTCAGAAAATTGCTGATCTTCGTCGCCAACTTCGACGAGAACGACCCCAAGACCATGGAGGACGTCGACCCCAAAAAGACGACGATGAGGGAAGTCTACAAAAAGTTTGACCTGGGCCAGGAAGTCATGGACTTCACCGGCCACTCCCTCGCTCTCTACCGCACAGACGAGTGAGTGGTCTTCCTAGTCGTTTCAAAACCCTTTTCTTTTTTTATACCGTTTATTACATAGTACTGTGTTGCCACCTTTTTTTTTTTTACATGCGCTCCATCTCCTTCCACCTAGATACCTGGATCAGCCTTGCATGGACGCGATAAACAGGATAAAGCTTTACAGTGAGTCTCTGGCCAGATACGGCAAGAGCCCATACCTCTACCCCCTGTATGGCCTGGGAGAGCTGCCTCAAGGCTTCGCCAGGTAGGAAACTGTCACCATGGGTACTTTTTAGACGCCGGCACAACTGCACGGCGTCTCGGGTGTCTTTGCCAGAACCACACAAACTCTTCCCTTCCACTTGGTTAAGTTGCGCTTGTCTCTGCTTCCTCGCCAGGCTGAGTGCCATCTACGGAGGGACCTACATGTTGAACAAGCCCGTTGAAGAGATCGTCATCGAGAACGGGAAGGTGGTGGGAGTCAAGTCTGAGGGAGAGGTGAGCATTTTGTAGTTGAAGAGTCAGTGCTTACTAGAATAATAGTGATTTGGGTTTTGGAAATGTTGACCGATGAATTTCAGGTTGCCAAGTTCTTCCAACGTGTGTGTGTGTGTGTGTATATATAGCATTTTGGAATGAAACCCTTCATTTACTATCTGCTGTAATCCTGAACCTGCAAGACGATCCTCTTAGTATAGTAGCATGTCACAACCAGGCATGGTTGTAGTAACTGCTGGATAATAATAAAAGTAATAATTTGTCAAAATGTAATGAAACCTGTTAATGTAATAAAATACATCATATTATTACATTAACTGGTAATTATTTATTAAAGAAGATGCAGCATATCTTTAACTGATGTAATAATATACAACTTGAGTTATTACATTATGTCAATATTATCAGTTACATCCAATGTGATGTTATTACATTATCCAACCATTACTTTCATCATTAGGTTTGATCACGTTTTCAACCCATTTAGAGGCACATTTTATTACGTTTCGACACGTCATTACATTATCAGTTGCTGCAAGGCGCTCTGTAACCCCACTGCAGTTACATTCAGCATTGCACATAAAATCAGCGTCTTATGCCTGTTTGAAAACGTCTTATTCTGCAATGATAAACGACTGTTTTGCACCATATTGAGATATCAGTTTTCTGTCTGGTTTGTCTTCATGGGGTACGTTATGGTGATATATTATGCTTTAATAACAATAAGTAAGATTTTCACTGCCCCGTAGCATTTCTGTTGGGTTTTGGTCACTACCAATGAGTGATTTCTTGGCGTTGAGGTGTTGAGATTTGTGGCTTTAAATGGTCACTTTCCAACCGGTGCTCTCCTTTGGGACAAAAACCTCCCTACTGGAGTTTCAAGACACTCCCAGTCCTCAATCAATACTGGGGACTGGGAGTGTCTAATCAATACTGCTGCAGTAGACATTTGGTCCTTCTAAAGCAATTACAGCAATTACACCAAATTTCCCCTCAACCTGCTGTTAATGCTCGGGTCTCCTCTGAGAGTTACTCAAGCTAAAGGGGGGGTGTTGAATGTATCTGACTCATCCAACCCGCTCTCGCTCTTCCCCGCCCACACAGATCGCCCGCTGCAAGCAGCTGATCTGCGACCCCAGCTACGTTATGGATCGCACCGCCAAGGTGGGTCAGGTCATCCGGGTCATCTGCATTATGAGCCACCCAATCAGGAACACCGGCGATGCCAACTCGTGCCAGATCATCATCCCCCAGAATCAGGTCAACAGGAAGCACGGTGAGCACGCACAGGAAATGATAAAAAAAAAGACTGAAGCGAAACTGGGTTGTTGCAGAAGCAAAGAAGAGGACGTAGATGAAAATGAAATGTATTTTATTGCAGTTTCAATATTTCTGTATTGCAATGGATCTTGAAGGTAGATTGTCCTCATCATGGCCTACTGGCGTATTGATGTCAGATGACAACAAGCTCAGTTATTTCTGTAATATTAAATGGTGTTGCTTTTGTGCCACCAATCATGTTGCCAGGGTGATAGATATCTCACAGATGATCTTTCACTTTGGAAACTTTCAAGAAACTTTATGGTTTTAGCTGCAAGATGGAGAACCCTGTTGAAGTTGGGGTCAGCAGGCAGTCAGCAATAAGAGCAAATGAACGGCAAATGCCAATCAGACGTTAAGTTTGTTTGTTTTGCCGTCTCCAGACATCTACGTGTGCATGATCTCCCATGCTCACAGCGTGGCATCCCAGGGCAAATACGTGGCCATCGTCAGCACTACAGTGGAGACCAGCGACCCCGAGAAAGAGATCAAGCCGGCCCTGGACCTGCTGGAGCCTGTCGAGCAGAAGTTTGTCAGCATTAGCGACCAATACGCGCCAACTGACCTGGGCACCGAGAGCCAGGTACCATTATCATGAGATGACACTGAAAGTACAGATACACGAGTCTGATTTACAGCCCGGAGCAAGAGCATGTATGTGTTGAAATTCACACCGTCAGCTATTCACGTGATCAGGTTTGTGTCATGTGTCAGAGAAACAAATCCTCTAAGAGATAGAGGTAGAAAGTTAAGGTTAGTGTTTCGGAGTAGTGTTGCATGGAGCATTGGCACTGAAAAGGCACCTGATTTTAGGAACTGTACTGTAACTAGTTTTTCTATATTTTCTATTCATACTTTTTATTGATCTTACTATCATCACCTTCATAGAGTCGACTCATGAACGTAAATCTATTTATTAACACACAGTTTAAGTTTGCGTCATATTTTATTGCTGTTTGAGGGGATTTTAAAATGATGGTTTGCCCGGTTTGTACCACCGTGATATCATTGTAGAATCGCAACCAAGGGCAATTTTGATAACCTGGTGGCACTGATTTCAGAATAACACACTAGAATAGTTTTGTGGATGTCGTCTTGTAAATAACAGAAATTTCTCACAATCCGAATCTGCAAATGGCAAATATGCAGTGTTTCCTTTACATTCATTTAGCAGAAAAATGGAAATACAATGAAAATGTGTCATGTAGTGTCATTGCTCGGCCTGTTGCCCACATAACATATAACTCTTTGACCCGTTTCACGTCTTTCCTCCCCTGTAGATTTTCATCTCCCGTTCCTATGATGCCACGACTCACTTTGAGACTACCTGCGATGACATCCAGGACATCTACAGGAGGATGACCGGCAAAGACTTTGACTTTGCTGAGATGGAGCGCAAGAAGAACGACATCGTCGGCGACGTCCCGGAGTAGAGAGAGCAAACGCGCCCGCCAACACTCCTGGATATCAGACGACAAACAAAATCTTATGAAAAATAGAAAAAATTACACAAAAAATGTACACACCGATGGGCCGGCTAACGATCCAAGTATATGGTTTGCCCATTCAGGAAGTTCATGATATAGACTTATGATATAGTATTGCTGGATAGGGACAGGGTGGGAGCTATGCTTTTTATAATCACACTCAGACACATGTTGCACTGAATACTGGTTATGCCTAATGCCCTACATTCTTCTACTTCATCCTGTTAGGTTGAGGAGTGCATAGTCCAAAGATGCCAAATCGAGTGATCAATCAAATCAGTACTATCTTTCAGTGTGGGAGGGAGGGTCAAGCCATCTTTGCTTTTTCTCCAAAAGATTAAATTGTGTAAAAAATAAAAAATAAAAAGCGTAAGTGTTTGGGAGATAATGTAATATGTACAGATCAATTATTTTGTCTCTACAGGTATCGTTCTTGTGAGGGAGAGAGGGAAGTGGCTTGGCTTTGTCCTTTTGTATTCAAGCGTGTACTTAGCTGGCAACGAGGGCGCGTTCAGGGCCCGCGAAACCTCCTGAATACAACTGACAACCATGTGAGGCCGTACCTCAGCAACCAGCTTAGATAGTCATATGTGAGGTGAAGCGGTTTAGGGGAGGGGTGGGGTGGCTTGACATTTTTGTTGTTTTTACCCCATGTAGTGTCTCATCTCCAGCACTTGGCCACACCTAGGCAAGGCACTATACTGTACTTAAGCCAAGCCACTAGGGCAAGTATAGTCCAGCATAAAGGCAAACTACCAGAACCTGTTTTCAACAGCTTGAGTAACTAACGTATCAGAGGAGACATCAGTTCCTTTATTATGCAACGAGATGGATGACCCGAGCATTAACAGCAGGTTGAGGGGAAATTTGGTAAAGTTGACTGTAATTGCTTTAGAAGGACCAAATGTCTACTGCAGCAGTATTGATTTGATAAGGGCCCTGTGATATCATCTGTTTTAACCAATTCTGAAACACGCGGGGGTTCAAATGATTTCTGTACTGCAAAGTAAAACAACAACCTTGTGAAAAACCAAACCTGTGTTCTGTTTCATTTAGCGACCCTTATGTTTCAGTCAGTGTTGTGTGGAATAGACGATAACTATGGTACCGTAGTGGATCATAGGCTCCAAGAGGGAAGAAGTATAATGCACATCTTATTTCTGCATGTCAGGTAAAACTGTTGAACTGAAGCAGCCCTGAACCTTGGACTGAGCTGAACAATTTTACTTGTTATTCATTGACATGGTTTTAAAGATCATGCCTGACAACCATATGATCACCACAGTGAAGAGCGCTCACTCTAGTAGGTCCTAAATGTTGCTGCGTGACCTGGAATTCAAACCCATATTTTTAGTGTTTGTTAGCAGTTTTCAGATCATCCAACCACTTAACTTTTATGAAATTTCTAACTTGTAGGATTTATGGTACATTACCAGATTTTGGTGGTCCATTGATACCTAAAAAAGAACTACAGGTACCACAAGATTGCCAAATAAGGGCTGGATTATACTTAGGAACTACTATTCCCACAATTCTCTGCTGCTTCTCCCTCACTCTACGCTGCTCCCAAAAATAAACGTAAAGTACTTTTCATGTTATGAGATCTTCGGCCTTAGCTTTAGCCTTCGCCACCATGAGTTACCGGTGAAACATGGAGGTGACAGCCGCACGCCGTTCGTTTCTTTGCGATATCGGTGAGCGCCGTTAACGACCTTTATTACACGGCTTTGTTGAAAAAAATGTACAATGTTGTTATTTAGCAACAACTGACCGCTAGTCATATCACTCCGCAGTCAAGAAGTCCGGTCGATTTTGTTGATATCTAAACAAACTAGCTCGTGCCAAAAAAGACGTTGGTTAATAGTCATATAGTCCTGCTGGACTACTTTTGGCGGAAGGTTAAAAGTTAATTTTGTAATAAAGTTTAAATCAGTATTTCGTGTCAAATGATTGTTTTTGGTTAGTGTACTAAGTGGGATAATGTACATGGAGCCGGTTATAAGTCCCTTCTTCCACCTGTCGGTTTCTTTGTTCGCCCTGTTGCTTGTTCCTGTGCCCATAGACTTTGTACTCTAGTTTGTGTGTTGTTGCCATCCCAAGGTTTCTGGGCCGACCGAACCGCCCTGCATGAAGCGGCGTCCCACGGCCGAGCCCTGCAGCTGAAAGAGCTGATCGACAGCGGAGCGTCGGTGAACATGGTGACCGTGGACAACATCACTCCGCTCCATGAGGCCTGCACGCAGGCGCATCCAATCTGTGCCCGGCTGCTCCTGGAGGCTGGTGCTCAGGTGGGATGTCGTCATTTTGTTGCCCCGCCCCCCTTCAGCCTAGTAAAATGAAATAGACCTGGTAAATCTTGACACATTTTAGGGTGTCAGCCTTGCCCAAATATGGACTCCCTGTTTTTCTATGGAGGAAAATAATGGTATTTTCACATCATGGCCCCTGTTGCAATGTTTAACAGACTTTTTTTGTTTTACCTACATACATTTGTCTCTAGGCACTGGGTCCAACAGTTGTTTCACAATCTCATAGCTCACGGTAGCTCTACCTCTACCGGTAGCTCTAAATGATGGGAAATTTACTACCAGAACCCAACGTTGTCTTTCTGTGTGTTACCCCTCCACATCTGCCCTCTCTGGCTCTCCCAGGTGGATGTGAGGACCATCCATGGCAGCACGCCACTCTGCAATGCCTGTGCTTCTGGTAGTTTGGAGTGTGCCCAGTTGTTGTTGGAGCATGGGGCCAAAGTTAACCCCTCCCTCACAGCCCTCACTGCCTCGCCGCTGCACGAGGCCTGCATACGAGGTAAAACTAGAGCAGAATAAAGGCAGGGCTCGGCCAGTGGTACCGCACCCTTTGACTGTGAGTGTGTCTTTGTATTCCTCTCAGGTAACGTAGACATAGTGAGGTTGATGATAGCCAGCGGCGCCCGGCTGGAGGCGTACGACATCCACTTTGGCCCCCCTCTCCACATCGCGTGTGCCAAGGGACACGTGGACTGTGCCAGGGAGCTGCTAAATGCAGGTCAAAAAGATGAAAAGAAAAATCCCTCAGATCCTCTTCCACTGCTGTAGATCATCAGTCTGCGATGTTCACTGCATCCCAGCAGTTATTACGTGATGAAGCGTTGTAATTTACCTTTATGTCGTATCCACTTTCCCTCAACCTGCCTCGTCTACTTCTACTTCAGTTAGTGATTTCCTATATTTCCCAGAATGCCTTTTGACAACCCCCAGAGAATGGGTCTAAACTTGTTTAATTCAGTTTATTCCAGCCGAGAAAAAGTCAAAACACACACTTTCAGAATAAATTGCATTCTGGTCTATCTTGCTACTGCATTGCATTCTGGTCTATCTCCTGTCGGTGAAGAAATTGGTCTCTCTCCTCTCCTCGATGGATTTCTCCTGTATGATTGTTGATCGTCGGTCTAGAAAGAAGCCCTTGCTCTGCCCATGTTTTAGATCATGAAACATTTTCTGATGTCAGACTGGAAACATCTCAACATGACGTGATGAAAAGCTCTCACTGAAAATGTTGAGGGGATGAGGGGAAGGTAAACAAGAGGAAGAGCGAGAACGTCATTGTGAGATTCAACGAGGAAGGTTTATTAGGAACCCAATAAAGTTGACTAGAGCTCTGAAAGACAACATGGGTAATCTGTTGGTGGGATGTATTAACGAAGTGCAACTGAACAGGGCACTCAGACTGAAGGAGGAGAGGAAACTACACTGATTGACTGAAGGAAGGAAGGAAGAACCCTACATGGAGCAGCATTTCTTGGGTTTATTAGCGTTGTGAGAGCCAGTGAGATGCTAGAAGTGTCAGGTTTGGTCATGCAGCCAAAAGTTGCAAGGAGCAGAGACGTTGTGCTAGATGTGGAGAGGACCGTGGATGTGGGGGCGTGGAGCAGCATAGTGGGGCATATGGGGGATGTGAGATCAGGGGTGGACAAAGGTAGGCAACTGCCCCCAGATGCCAAGGGCCCCAAAGGGTCTAATCAAAATACAAATTAAGTATATATAAATTGTCTTATTCCATTTGAAGTGCGAAGGGCGACAGCAAGAGAAATGTAAACAACACAGCGTGTGTGATTGACACTGAAAACACTGCTACTACTCGCCGCCTGTGGGCGTGTCGCTCGTCATGGAGGTCCGGTTACCGTGGCTAACCATTTTGTTGATGAAGAGTAACCAATAATATTACCACGGATCGTCGAAAGAAAGCGATAGCTACTGTTGCAGCAGTCTGTCTGCTAAAGTACCGCCGCCCACATCACTGCTCTCCTCACACGGCCGCTACATGGTGCGTGAGAGGCGGGCAGGGCTGGTTCTTTTTCATGGAAGCGTGGAAGTTAAAGTCAAAAATGAAAAAGTGACATGAAAAAAAAAAACTTTGCAAAATGTTCTTTCCTTTTAGAAAACAAATCAACTATAGTAATCCTATAATATTTTAGAAGGTTACTTTGCGAGAGGAATATTATAGGGATACCATAGGAGTTAAAATACCGGAACGTACAATAAGGTCACTATAGTACTGCAGACATTACAACTGGACACCGCAATTATTTTGTTTTCCTCCATTTTCCCTCTGAAGTAGAATTTAGTCGATGCGGACCAAAAAAAGCAATGGTCTTCAATCTGATTGGTTACTGGTAGCGACCCGCACGGCACCTGGGCACAACTTTCAGCATCTGTCCCACTCACTCGGCACTCCAGGGACCAGTGAGGAGGTATGTGTCACACATAGGTCTGATTGTTTTGAGTGATAAGGACAGAAAAGGGTGAGAATTGGGAGTGAAGAGGGTCCCATACATGTCTTTGCCTTGGGCCCACAAATCATTAAATTGGCCCCTGTGTGAGATCACTCTTCCGATCCGAATCGATCCTCACGTGAAAACATCGATACGCACTTCCTTTAACCAGTAGACTATTTTAATGTGTTCTGTATGAAACTGAAGGTATATCTGATGCTGAAAAGGAGAAAAATGAAATGATTCACGATGAAAGGAACATGCTGCGACCCCAGAGAGAAAACCCAGCAGGGCTCTCTGAAAACCTGTAACGTGTCTGATGTGTCTTTTATTGATACTAACGAAAAGGTTTTGACGTACATCTTTGCATACACAAGAAGACTTAAAGCATCAGTATCAGTGTCGGGATGCTAGCCCTGGTATTACTTGATACCTACTTGGGTATCGCCCATCCCTCGACATCAGGAGGTGCCGGCTGAGGTTGTGACAGGAGCACAGGAAACTGTCACGTTCCGGTCGAGAACCCAAATGCAGAACAGACAGGTGAGGCAAGTAGGTGAAAAACAAAGTGTTTATTGAAGATATAATCCACAGGAGAGGTAGTGGGTAACCAGGCGGCCTTGGAGGCGGACGGGCAGGTGAGCGGCGGAAGATCCTGGAGACAGGAAAACAGGTTTAGGACGAGACAGGCAGGCGACGAACAAACTGACAGGCATGAAAAAGCACGAGTGTAGGAAAAAACTGTAACAAGGCTTATGATCCAGCAAAGACTGGTGTTGCTGCTGGGTATTTGTAGGGGAGGTGAGATTGGTTGATGAATGGCAGGTGAGCTGATTGTCAATGGAGATCCGGTGTGTAGAGAGAGGGGAAACAAATAGACAGACAAAAACTAAAACACACCCGTCACACACACTAAAGAGGCTAGGAAAATAAACAGAAACCCACTCACAGCACTCACGGAGGCAGGGTCATGACAGAAATGCTTCCACCGCCGTTTCAGCTCCACCAATAGGCAGCAGGCTGCTGTCTCAACCGCTGACTACGTTCCCCAGTTTCAGATTTTTAGTTTTGGTTCAACACCCATCCCTGTTTTGGTCCTAGCTAAGGTTCAGGTGATAAAAAATATTTTCTTTAGATTTTATTACAATAAAAATAGGAACTCCAAAATAATCTGCAAGAATTTTGTTTTTGTTTTGTAGTTTTTGTAGTCTCCCTATCTAGTCTCCCAGCCTCACTGTGGTGTTCTTCACTGTGGTGTTCTTCACTGTGGTGTTCCTCACTGTGGTGTTCTTCACTGTGGTGTTCTTCACTGTGGTGTTCTTCACTGTGGTGTTCTTCACTGTGGTGTTCTTCACTGTGGTGTTCTTCACTGTGGTGTTCTTCACTGTGGTGTTCTTCACTGTGGTGTTCCTCACTGTGGTGTTCCTCACTGTGGTGTTCTTCACTGTGGTGTTCTTCACTGTGGTGTTCTTCACTGTAGTGTTCTTCACTGTGGTGTTCTTCACTGTGGTGTTCCTCACTGTGGTGTTCTTCACTGTGGTGTTCTTCACTGTGGTGTTCTTCACTGTGGTGTTCCTCACTGTGGTGTTCTTCACTGTGGTGTTCTTCACTGTGGTGTTCCTCACTGTGGTGTTCTTCACTGTGGTGTTCTTCACTGTGGTGTTCCTCACTGCTCTTCCCAGAGATCACCTGTCAATCAAACAGTGTGTCCAGTACTGTGACGTCTTTCTCCTTGGATTTCCTGTTGATAGTTTCTTCTTCTTCT
>CABFOQ010046369.1:0-13487 GCA_900660455.1 Gephyroberyx darwinii | reverse complement strand
TATTAAAATGCAATTTTGGAAAGGCCACGCCCCTCACATTGTGACTCCGATTGACTTTGACACAAAAGTCCAGCTCAAAGTGCTCTACAAAAAAGCCTCAAGAACCACTAAAGTCCGCCTGACTAGATTTTCCCCATTTCAATTTTTTTTGAAAAACAAATTTTTGACATCTCCTAAACCGTAGGTCCGATTGCTACCAAATTTTCTGTGGATCATTATTGGACCATGCTGATCAAAAGCATAAAGCTTGTTGATATCTTATTTAGTTTTCAAGATATTGACCAATGAACTTCAAAAGGGCGTGGCTCAGCACATAAATAGACCAAAGTCAACAACCGTTGGACCAATCATCACCAAACTTGCAGGAAATGTCAACATACGTACCTGAAACATACCCTGAAAGTTTAATTCAAATCGACCACTAGTGGGCGCTACAAATGCAAAAAACGGGCGTGGCACAAATTTGGCCATGACAATGACAGTTTGTCCAAACATCACCAAACTTGGTGGATATTTTTAACTAAGTTGCTGAAACATGTCCCCAAAATGTTTTCGAAATTGACCAATAGGGGGTGATGTTTATTCTATTTGTGAAAATTGAAAAAGGGTGATTTCACTGATTTTTCTCCATCCAGACCACATTAGACCAGGACCAGATCAAAAACCACTATACTTACACTGGTCAAATCTGGACTAGATTATCCCAGAGAGGCTAAAGATTCTTTAAAACAGTTTCATATTTGTTAAACCGCAGAAGGGTTTGAACCCGCAAATAGCCGCTGCGGCTATAGTTTCAGTTTCAGTTTGTCGCCTGGATTTAACTACCTTGACACCTTTGATTTTACCTGATTATCGTTGATCATGATCATTTGGAAAAGGTCTAGATTCAACAAAACATTCTTTTATTCCAGAAATACAGCTTTCCAGAGAATGGAGTTGTAGGGGAAAAAAAGGAAATTACTTAATTCATATAAATATGTATGTCTTTTTAAAATCCCTCTCCTCCCCCAGGTGGAGGAGAAGATGTGGGACTTTACTCAGCGCCGTACTGAGGAGGAAATCCAGATGAGGAAGTTAAAGAAACAGAAAAATTCAGTTTCCCAGAAGCACCTGGACAAGGCCCACCTCCTACAGCAGAAGAGCCAATCAAACATCTCCCTGCTGGCCAAGATCTTCAACTCCAACCAATCAGACTGATTGCTCTGCCTGGCAGCTCATTGTCTGTCATGACTGTATTAAAATGTTTCCTCGAGGAAGGAGATTGACTGGTCTTGATGTTTGAAGGAAGTCAGACTGACACACTGTCTCTTCAATGACCTGATTAGTGTATTTAGTACCATGAAACCTTAAGTAAAGACCAGTTTGACCAGCAGGGGGTGCCAACAGTACTGCTAGAAACAGGAAGTCAGCCAACAGAACGAATGGACTCTTATTTTGTATTGATTTTTTTTTTTTGAAATATGAAAATGAACTTTGTCATCTCCTCTGGCTAAAGACTAATAAAGATCGTCTAGACTCACTTGGTGTGTGTGTGGCCACCATCTTTTTATCAATGAAAACCAAAATGTATTTGTTTTTTGAAATGTCTGGTAAAAATGATGTGAAACATAAATGTAGTTTGGTCACAGCAGGTGGAACATCAGTACACATACATGATCAGTGTTAAAATATATATTATATATATATTTATATAATATACCAGCTAATATAATATTATTACACAGCTGTGAATAGTCAGTTCTGATTGGCCAGTGAAGGCATTCAGAGATCTGTTGTTATATTTCAGACTGCCATTTCACGTAGATTCACTCCGCAGTTGAAGTACAGTACTGAGGTTAGCAACATGTTTCTATGGTTACAGTTCTGCTACAGTGTGACCTGCTTTAGCTTTTCATTGAAGAGTTGTAAATCAATATTTTGTGTCAAATGACTGTCTGGTAAGTAGCGTGTAATAAGCGGGATAATGTACAGGGTTTGGGTCATTACTGGAAAATCACCCCGACAGGGTGAATCAGACCCCAATGAGAAGCAGACATCACTGTACATGATCTCTTAACATGTACCAATTTCATGACATGCTTACATGTTATATGAGCTCAAAATGCCATGTTAACATGTAATGTAAGCGGGTAATACAAGTTAACATGTTGATGTGACATGATGTAACATGTTAACTTGATATTACCAGATAATAGATGTGAATCTGATGCAGTATGGTGGATGTTAACAGACCAGGTTCAGTGTTTCTACCTGTTTACACAACAACGTAGACAAGTCAACAGTATTCAGAGAATTTAATCTTTTAAATCAACTCATTGCAATATTTTAGTATTCATTGTTCTGTGTAATTTTGATTAATTCTTTAATAGTGGTAGGCCTGATCTCCAACGGCAACGAAATGGCCTACAGGGGGAGGTTAGAGCCTTGTCGCAATGGTGCCAGGGAAACAACCCCTCCCTAAACCTCAACAAGACCAAGGAGCCAATAGTGGACTACTGGAGGCAAGGGGGCGTACACAAGCCCATTGTCATCGACAGGGCTACAGTCGAGAGGGTCAGCAGCTTTAAGTTCCTTGGTGTACGCATCACCGAGGACCTCACTTGGACTGTACACACTGAACGGTGGTAAAAAAGGCCCAACAACGCCTCTACAACCTCAGATGGCTGAAGAAGTTCGGCATGAGGTCATTCTACAGCTGCACCATAGAGAGCATTCTGACTGGCTGCATCACTGTCTGGTGTGGGAACTGTACCACCCTAAACCACAAAGCTCTGCATAGAGTGACCTGGACGGCCCAGCGGATCCGGGACATCTTCACCAAGCTGTGCCTGACGAAGTCTAGGAAGTTCATCAGGGACTCCATTCACCTGAGCCATGGACTGTCTGGCAGAAGATAGCACATCATCAAGTCCTGTACCACCAGGCTACGGGACAACTTCTATCATCAGACTGCTGAACATCTAGACAGCTGCTCACCCCCATACTGAATACCATACCACCCCCAGTATGAGCCTGCACTATTTTACACTTTTTTAAACCTGTACTTTGCCCATATCTCCTGCAATTTCCTGTATACACTGCACATCCATGGACTGTAAATACTCACTCACCATTATATACCTGTATCTTCAAGTGTGTATTTTGTATTTATATCTTGTATTTCTTTTTTTAAATTATATTTCACATTTTATTGCTCTAGACTGCACTGTTGAGTTCTGCACCAAAGAATTTCACTCTGAATTGACGTGACAATAAAAAAACTTCGAGTCATGTTCACTTTCTTTCAAAACAGGACCCAGCAATTATCAAGAATAACTATAGCTGTGAGAGAAAGTTTGTGAACCCTTTTGCTTTACCTACATTCCTGTATAAATAGCTTCTACAATATGGTCTGAACACAAAGTGATTAAGCAAATAACACAAACATTTGTACTTTTAAATGTCTATTTGAATGTCTTAATATTGTTCAAACATTCACAGCTCGGTGTTACAAAGTTGACTCATGTAACAAATGAGGGAGGCCACACACAAATCTTATACTTAAAAGATTTAAGTATAAAAAACTAACAAAAACAACAGTTTGAGTCAGACTGAGTCAGAAAAGAAAAGTCAGTAGTGTAATGCCTGTATGGAGGAGCATAGCATGATCTGTAGGGTGTTGAAGAGTAATGTAAGAACTCAAACTAAAAGGTGTGTAGGCCAGGAGACAGAAAGACAACTGGCCAGCCTGCCATCTTATACACTCTTGGGCAAACCTGCCCAGGTGCAGATGGTCAAGATGACAGAGGCAACACAGCAGACAAAGAGGGAAGGCCGTCACGTTGGATTGACAAAACTATGTGAACCATGAGATTTATTAACATGCTTCAGGGTGGGATGAGGTTTTGCTGTTGGTATGCAATGTTCTTTCTCCTCCAAACTTAGCATTGTTCGCTGTCCACAGAACATTGTCCAGGTGGCAAACTTGAGATGGGCAGCAATGTTTTAGTGGAGAGCAGTGGTTTCCTCCTTGGTATCCTCCATGAACACCACTCCTGTTTAGTGTTGTTCTTCTTGTGGACTCGTGGACTCAGATGTTAGAAAGTTCAAGAGATGCTGCAGATCCTCAGCTGTTACCTTTGGGTACTTCGTCACCTCCTTGACCATCATGCAGTGTGCTCTTGTGATCTTTGCTGGACGTCCACTCCTAGGGAGAACAGTGATGGACCTGAATGTTCTCCGTTTGTATCTAGTCTGTCTGACTGTAGACTGATGGAGGTCCAGGTTTTTGAAATGCTTTTATAGTTTTATCCTTATGAGTCCCAAGAACTCTTCTCCGGAGGTCCACTGAAGTTTCTTTTGACCGGGGCATATTTATTTTTTATTTTATTGAACTGATATTTTACCATCATTTATCATTAAGGCCTGGCAAGCAACAAGAGCCCCTTCAGGGGAAAGCTGAAGGGCTAAAAGATAAAAGCATGTTAAAAGCAAAGATACATCAAAAACAACATATGAAGATAGACAAATAAGCAGCAGTCGACAAGCGAGGACACAGTCAGGTAACTACCTGTATAATATCACTTTGTTGAAGCAGCACTGCCAAATTGTGACTGAACCAGTTTTAATCCTGACCCAATACTATTTTACAGGTCATGTAACAGGCTAAACACACCAGACTGATACATGTGAGGGGCATTTGTAAACACCACATCTATCAATGTAGCTTTACCTGGGTCGATGTAGCTTAACCTGGGTCAATGTAGCTTAACCTGGGTCAATGTAGCTTAACCTGGGTCGATGTAGCTTTACCTGGGTCGATGTAGCTTAACCTGGGTCAATGTAGCTTAACCTGGGTCGATGTAGCTTAACCTGGGTCAATGTAGCTTTACCTGGGTCGATGTAGCTTAACCTGGGTCTATGTAGCTTTAGCTGGGTCGATGTAGCTTTACCTGGGTCGATGTAGCTTAACCTGGGTCGATGTAGCTTAACCTGGGTCGATGTAGCTTTACCTGGGTCGATGTAGCTTAACCTGGGTCAATGTAGCTTTACCTGGGTCTATGTAGCTTAACCTGGGTCAATGTAGCTTTACCTGGGTCGATGTAGCTTAACCTGGGTCTATGTAGCTTTAGCTGGGTCAGTCTATCTTTATCTGGGTCTTTTGGGTCACATATGGTAGGGTGAGATATGATTTGGTTTAGGGAGTCAAATTGCTGTACCACTTTCTCAGGGGGCTTAAGAATGTCCCAGTTGAGGTCACCTAGTAGGACGAGCTCAGACCTGGTGAAAGGGTTAGGGTTACCGGCCCAAACTGCCTAGGGCCGGTAGGGTGCATGCTGGGGCTGATGGGTTACGGCAACAGCCAGATACTGATGAAGGAAATAATTGGATAGTTTGATGTTAAGAACCAGTCAAACTGTTGGGGATGGACTTGGCTAAGGCTATGGAGCACTGCAGGTGTTCTTTGGTGAAGATGGCCACCCCCTACCCATAGGTGCCCTATCCTGCCAAAACAGAGATGTAACCAGACAAGTTTATTCCAGTGTGAGGGATAGATTAACGTAACCAGGTTTCAGTGATCACTAGAACCTCTGGATATGAACCATGAACCCAGTCTTTAAACTGATCCATTTTTGGTAATAAACTTTCTGCATTGACATGCAGAAACCCCAGATTTGGGAGAGAGCAACATCACGTGGAGGGCCAGGGTGGAGATGGACATAACCAGAAATCATGAGCAGTAATACAATCAGGGCACGGCAGAGAACAGACAATGCGTAGACAGTTTTATGCATGTCAGGTGGCAACAGAGTCAATTCGTAGAGCAAACACGAGTTTGTGTTTGGCATTAGCCTCGGCATTAGCCGACACAAACCATTTCACTTCAACAGATCTTTTTTTGACAGCACTGTAGCACCCAATAATGTAATAATTTCCTATAAATGTAATACAATTTGCACTTAACTTGATTGAAAATGTAATAAAACACAATAATGTAATAATGTGAAAAATCTGCTTTGTTGCAACGTACGCCTGGATCAGAAACCAGAACGATCCTGACAATCATAACCAGCTGACAATCATGAGAAATGTACAGTTTTTATTGATCTCTATATATTTAGAATACATTTAATTAACAGAACTTTACACCACCAATAATTTAATATAATAATATATCTTTCAAGACACATACTGACCAGGTATGCAGACTTATAGCATTTGAAGATGAAAGGATATTAAAAGAATAAACAGTAAACTGGAAGAATCCGTTCTATCATGCAATATATTGCAGATAACTTTGGTATAGTGTCAATACGCTGATGTCAACCAAAACAAAGCATTTGGAAAGGAGGACAAATGTTAACCTTTTGTATTACAGACCAGGGGCCCCAAGTATAAGCAATGTGTAGGGACAACTAAGTCAACATGAGATTTTGGGGGTATTTGAGATATGATGATGCCAAATTGTAGAGGGAGGTGAAAGCACACACATCTAGATTGTATAATGCACCTGTATTTCAATCCACAGTGAAAATATCAAGACAAAATTCATTTCAAGACAAAAGTCAACCAGTAGGCCCAAAGGATAAAAGTGGAGCTAAAAACTACAATAAGCATGATTTCTTATATGGCATCAATCCTGCCGTCACTAGTTTATCTCCTACCTCTTAACTATCACTGTGGTGGGACTACCAACGCCCTCGCTACGGCACAGAGACATTATTATTATTATTATTATTATTATTATTATTATTAATAATAATAATAATAATAATATCAACAATAATATTATTATTATTATTTAGAGGTCATGAGTTTACGTCCTTCATGGTGAAAATGTCCCAAATCATAAATGTATTACCGTCACCATGGGACATATTTTCTCTAATGCTGATAAATAAGATATATATTGCTTCAGTCAATCACAATGATTGTCAACATTACAGTCAGGTCAGGAAATACTTTTATGTGTTTTCGAGTATTTTATGCATGTTTCCATTGTTTCCCTACATGTTTTATACTTGAGACCCCTGATCTTCTGTCTACAGGACACATCAGTTAAAATCAGACTCCTGATCTTCTGTCTACAGGACACATCAGTTAAAATCAGTGCCGGTGTAACGTGCATACAGATTGAACAGTTTTAAACTGTGATTATAGTTAGCGCTAAACCACACGCTATACATATTATTACTGACCAACTGAAAATCCAGTCAATATGTAATAAATTTATGGTTTAGAAAAGACATTTCCATCATCAAGCAAACTGATCTTGAAACAGTTTTTCTCTAAACTATAGAATACCACAGCTTGCATTATGGCATTTCTAAGATCTACGCCAAATGGAAAAGCAGGACAACCGCAGTGAAATTACATTCAGCAATCTTGTCCAGACATGAAGAAACATCATCCTGCCAGCAGATTAACAAGGCCGTCCTTCACCAGTACCAGTACCATAGCTTTAACTCCTCCATGGCTCTAGACTGGCTGATCTGGGTTCGCTGTTCACGGTTTCTCCCGATTTAGACAAAGAATTAAACACCACGTTTCTGTGTCTTTGTAAACGCAGCCAAGTATTGGAAGGTATTGCTTGGTTATCGGTTTGTCTGTATTTCAAACCTGACACAGAAATACACAGATCACTTACAGCAGTTTATTCAATCAATCGATCAATAGTTATTAAATGTCCTTTCATCAAGACTTCTCTATTGCTAAAATGTCTTCACGTCGGTACCAACAGCAAACAGGAGTTGGTTCCACATAGAAACAAACAGGTTTTAAATCCCTCAGCACCAACAGTACTGTAGTTCTGTCCAGGCCCGGTACTGTGTGGTTGTCCACCAGGGCCGGTACTGTGTGGTTCTGTCCACCAGGGTCGGTACTGTGTGGTTCCGTCCACCAGGCCCGGTACTGTGTGGTTCTGTCACATTGGCTCATTGTATCATGTTTCCTTGTCATAAAAACAATGTGACATTGAAATGTCATTGACTGGATTCAGCCAGTTTCAATCCTGTAGTTTGTCTTTCATCACAGTTATACAAGTATTGGATCCCAGGTCAGTTTGGAGGACTTGGCCTTGACAGTAGATAGTTGGTATTGGATCCCAGGTCAGTTTGGAGGACTTGGCCTTGACAGTAGATAGTTGGTATTGGATCCCAGGTCAGTTTGGATCTCCTGTTCCCTTCAGCAGCTTCCCAAGCTCTCTCATGACAGCGTTGTCATGCCAACTGGGAGCTGATGAACTGAATGACAGTGATGTCAGAGGAGGCTGAACGAGAGGTCCTGCTGACATCACTATCCTCTCCTTTCTCCTCCCAGCTTGGAGGACTAACTGATTCAAACATATATTTACCCTCACTGTGGCAGCCCCAGGTTCTACAGCAAAACCCAACAGACAAGGATCTTATTTAATGGTGTGGGGAAAGTTCCTCTCTGGTCGGAGGGTGAAGGTTTCACCTGCCTAGTCCTGGCCTGGCAGTGATCAGTGCATTGACTGCAGGTGTGTCCAGGCCCATGTGCTCATTGGCTAAAGGGCAGTATCCAAGTCATATACTGCAGTATCCAAGAGCTCAACTGAGTACTTCGGCTTTAAATCACCAACTCCAGCTCACTGGAACCTGAAGGCCCTGTAATCGTGTGGTTATCAATAACCTTCCAACAGGAACTGCTGCTTCAGTCATGTCAGCATTGATGTACGGTGGGCTCTGTGTTGTGTTCAAGTACTAATGCTCTGGATTTGACTTATAAGACTAAGATTATATTAATGAACCATTTGGATCCTCTAATCGCAGCTTGGCAACTGTTGCTATTCAACATGACCTCAGTCAGCTTTGCCTCAGTTGGACAGTCATGCTGTTGTTCTGAGTGTTTGGAAGATGTGCAGGAAAATCACAAGAACACCTACCAGGGGCGAAGCCAATAATGGGCCTGGATGGCACTGGCCGACCCAGATTGACTACTGGCTCATCCAGATTGAGTTCTGGCCGACCCAGATTGAGTTGTGGCTGACCAAGATTGAGTAGATTGAACTTGGTTTGCTAGGTGTTCTGTGTTCTTACTAACCAGTACCATTAATGGGTCAGAAGCAGTAAAGCCCTCCTGCTGTGTCTGCTGTGATTTATTAACAATAGCGATACAACCTGGATCTTGGCTAGCTGGCGGTCTCCAATGACCTGCCCGTTGGACTTGTTTTAGTTCAAAGTGAATACCGGCGCTGCTATCTGCATGTCGGATCAAAACCAGTCACAGAGCTTCCATGCGGACCGCCCGTCTGAACAGCCTAGCCCTCCATCACAGCAATGGTAGGCCTGATTTATCATTTATCCATGTTTCATGTCTACACAGCTGCCTTGGGACTATGCCTGCCTGTCTGCTTTGAGGGAGCAACTCCTCTTGTAACCTGCACTTTGTGGGCTCCAGTTCAACATATAAGCTTTTTTCCTTTAGTATGTGTAATAAGATGTTTGCGCCTTATAGCGGTGCCATTCGCTGTCAGGCGGATGGGCTGACCATGGTCCTGAATCAACACACTCTCAACACAATGAAGCCAAAGAGCCTGTATAAGATATGTAGGCTCTTTCGGTTTCTTCGTGTTACAATCTGGTTGAGCATTAAAGCCTAACCTGACCGGTACCACCAGACTAAGGTAGCCTAACCTGACCGGTACCACCAGACTAAGGTAGTCTAACCTGACCGGTACCACCAGACTAAGGTAGCCTAACCTGACCGGTACCACCAGACTAAGGTAACCTAACCTAAAGGTGCCATACGGCGACGTGCTTCTGTTTGTAGATAGTGTAACTAATAACGGTATGTAGCTTGGAAGGCGTTGATCTGATGTTCAGTTCTATATTTAAGACGTATCTTTCATGTGTTCGTATGTAGGTCGGTGTAGCGGTTGAGCATTAAAGTCTAACCTGACCGGTACCAGTTCTATATTTAAGATGTATCTTTCATGTTGTTTTGGGACATGTTGTTGTCATGTTTCATGTAGGTCAGTATAGCGGTGTTGTATAAGCTTCTTGGTGTCTGTGACATTAAAGGGGCTTGTTTGCAAAGTGAAGATTTAGCAGGTTTTTGGTCACATTTATGCTGCTCAGACGGTTGCCGTCTGGTTTGAGGTGGTGTAAGCGCTGTATTGATCATACTCTATAGTGGATCTTCTATTGAACTATCCAGAGCTTACTGTTTAACCAACCCAGCAAGAACAGTATTGGTGATACTTGTATATTCAGTATCCAGAGTTGCTGACTTCAGCCATCATGGGTCATTTTTACGTGTTGCTGTCGGTTTGGTGATGATGCTAGCTAAACTGCTCCAGCCAGCATGAGTAGACAAAGTTTGTTCGACATAGCAACAGCAACCAAGGGAGGGAAAAGCTTCTGATTGGTCAAGTCATTGATGTGCTGTGGGGTCCAAAGGTCCGGGTCCACTACCAAGAACTCTTTTCTTTCTCCATTTATAAAACTAATACAATTCTTTAGTCAAATGATATTTCTCAATTACATAATTTAAACAAATAATTGAATTCATAGTTAAAAAAATGTTCAAGGTTAAAGCACTAGCAGTAGCGACAATAATGCATAGAGGACCATATTGATTCCATCAATATCTGGTATTAGTTGTTCACACTGTGTCTTCATATCTGAAGGAAATATCTGGTGACAGTCTGAGGAAACAAAATGGTGTGAACAAGAACAGATATATTTCAGTTTCATACGAGCATTTCTCAAAGATCTAAACATTTAAGTTCATATCAGTTCTAAATAATAATAATAATAATAATAATAATTCTTGAATCAGAATATCAACTGAGTAAAACATTATATTAGTTTTTGATAAATGTGGACTCAGACTTTTGGACCTCACTGCCTGTACACAGGTAACTAGGCAATGTTGAAGCAAGTTGAAGCATGTGTTATGTGAGGTGGAAAGAGTTTAATGCTTTGGTTTCAACAACAGTCATTTGGGTTACATACCGAACCCGAAGCCTAATCCCTCTCTTCCTCTACATCCAACACCAACCAGCATCACACAACCTTCTCACTTCACATGAAACATCTGCTCTGATCCCAAGAGGAACATTTTGTTCTTGTCAGCCACCAAGAAAACTAATGGCCTGTTGTCATGGCCTTCTACTCAGACTGCTGGATTATCAGAGTCAGGGGTCAGTCAGGGGTCAGAGTCAGAGGTCAGAGCCAGGGGCCAGTCAGGGGTCAGAGTTAGGATCCAGATGACAAGTCTGCTCTGTTTTGCACTAAAGCTTCCCTCTAAATCTCCAAAGTAGAAACTTTTTAAAGCGACAGTAAATAAGCTATCAAAGCTCCTGGTAGGAAGAAGAAGCTGCTGTGGAAATGGAAGACATCTTCAAAATCTCTTTCCCTCTTAAATCAATAATGATCAATGATAGTAATAACCAACTTCACTTCTATTGGTCAGATGCTCCCAGTCTGTCTGATCACAGCTGAAGGTACAGACTGACAGACAGACAGACAGACAGGCTGACAGACAGACAGGCTGAGAGGGCATTCATGGGGCTTGGAGGGGGTGTGTGTGTGTGTGTGTGTGTGTGTGTCCCATGTAAACAGCAAGAATGTCATTTTCTTTTTGTTAACAAATAACTCCCATCATTCAGTTGTGATAAAGATTCTACTTCCTGTTCTTCATCATCACCACTCCTCTTCCTCGGTCATCCATCCATAACAGAGACGTCCTGGCAGACATTTACAATGATTCTTCTTCTCTTCCTTTATGTCTGTCATCCACTCTTCCTCTTCTGTCAGAAGAGCAGACTCTGTCTCCTGGACAGACTGTTAACTGGAGAGAGACAGACAGAGAGACAGACAGAGAGAGAGAGACAGACAGAGAGAGAGAGAGAGACAGAGAGAGAGAGACAGACAGAGACATATATATTTATATATTAACAATATTGATAAAAAAAATATATTAACATATATTTATGTATTAACAATATTGATATGTGTATATTTATATATATTTATATATTAACAATATTGATTAAAAAATATTAACATATATTTATATATCAATAATATTGATAAATACAGTGAAGATGCTTTGTGGGGAAAAGCTAGAAGATCACTATTACACAGGTGAAGTAAACAAGTCTAGACTACTGCTTCTGCAAATAAAAGCTTCTAGCAGCAAAAAAATAACAGCCAGGTAGTGTGTGTGTGTGTGTGTGTGTGTGTGTGCATTACCAGAGTCAGACAGGGGTGGTCTGACTGGCCTGACTTCTTTTTCCAGTTGAATGTCTGACAGACTAAAGATGGACGTTGCTGAAACACATTAATCATTATTATACCCATGTATATATATGTGTGTATGTAGGTGTGTGTGTGTGTGTGTGTATGTGTCTATGTGTATGTGTGTGTGTGTGCATGTATGTGTCTCAACGTACTATCTAGCAGGGTCAGTATTCTGTTTCCCAGGTTACTGAAGTAGTGATGCCTCATCGACTCCTCTGCTGAGATCCTCTTCTTCCCCTCAAACTGAACACACACACACACACGGACGAACACACACACACGCACGCGCACGCACACGCACACGCACACGCACACACAGAAATTGAGTATTAGATTAAAAAAACAATCAACTTTGTGAGAGTCAGTCAGAGAAGGGATTGATTTGGAAAGTAAAGGTTTTTAAATCTATAAGCTTTAAAAACTATAAAACTATAAGCTCTATAAGTTTACAAGACAGTAGACATCTAGAGGCTGACAGGACAGTAGACGTCTAGAGGCTGACAGGACAGTAGACATCTAGAGGCTGACAGGACAGTAGACATCTAGAGGCTAACAGGACAGTAGACGTCTAGAGGCTGACAGGACAGTAGACATCTAGAGGCTGACAGGACAGTAGACAGTCTAGAGGCTAGAGGATAACAGGACAGTAGACATCTATAGGCTGACAGGACAGTAGACGTCTAGAGGCTGACAGGACAGTAGACGTCTAGAGGCTGACAGGACAGTAGACATCTAGAGGCTAACAGGACAACAGGACAGTAGACATGTAGAGGATAACAGGACAGTAGACGTCTAGAGGCTAACAGGACAGTAGACATCTAGAGGCTAACAGGACAGTAGACATCTAGAGGCTGACAGGACAGTAGACATCTAGAGGCTGACAGGACAGTAGACATCTATAGGCTGACAGGACAGTAGACGTCTAGAGGCTGACAGGACAGTAGACATCTATAGGCTGACAGGACAGTAGACATCTAGAGGCTGACAGGACAGTAGACGTCTAGAGGCTAACAGGACAGTAGACATCTATAGGCTAACAGGACAGTAGACATCTAGAGGCTAACAGGACAGTAGACATCTATAGGCTAACAGGACAGTAGACATCTAGAGGCTAACAGGACAGTAGACGTCTATAGGCTGACAGGACAGTAGACGTCTAGAGGCTGACAGGACAGTAGACGTCTAGAGGCTGACAGGACAGTAGACGTCTAGAGGCTAACAGGACAACAGGACAGTAGA
>CABFOQ010046366.1:0-11287 GCA_900660455.1 Gephyroberyx darwinii | reverse complement strand
TCAGTGGACCTTGAATGGCTAAGCTCTAAAACCCTGAAACATTTGAAACATTCACCAGTCAATTGTGTGTGTGTGTGCATGTGTGTGCATGTGTGTATGTGTGTGCTTCCAGGGACTTGATATTCAGAGAAGCAGAGGTCTGTCTCTCCAGTGTATAGCTTCAATGTAATCTACTGCAACTACTGTAAATCTGTATCTCTTTAACAAAAACTCTCAGGTGCTGAACTCTCAGGTTGGTGTGTGTGTGTGTGTGTGTGTGTGTGTGTGCACGTCCAAGTGCATGAGACAGACTTTTTTCAAAAAACTCCAAAAGAAGGAGAGAAAAACATGTCCATCCTGCAGATGTTTTGTTCAGCATTGCTCACATTACCCATCATAACCTTGACAGAGACAGTGGTAGCCTGATAGTTACAGCCGTGGGCTTGAGAACAGAAGGTCATCAGTTTCACATGGACAAACCAGGAAAATCGTGGTAGGACTGGGCAGCTCTCAGTTGTGAATGTGCCAATTTCCCTCTGTGACTGACTATTTTATTTCAGTGTCATGCACCCTACAGTAGGTGCCAAGCCCACATAAGCTTGCAAGATTCATACATCATGCTGTAATTTGTGCATGACAAAAATATCCCAAAAAAACCTCAGATATGATACAAATCTTCCCCAGACTTTAAAGATTGCATCTCACAAAGAATCCACTGTTTCTTAAGCATATCTGATGACTTTTGTAGACATCTAAGCAAAAGCAATTCACAGACATGGATGTCTTGGCTGTAGAGCACACTTCTTAGCTCACCATGTACAATAAAGGAACATAAAGTAAAAAATGATGCAACCACTCCCCAAAGACATTGATATAAATAAGAATGTGTTCTTAGTCAAACTGTCTGGTTAAGGTGTTAAGGGTTAAACCATCAGATGTCTGAGTCCCGAGGATTATTCATAAGCATGAAGAGAAATCTTTCCTTTATACATAAATGGCTCGTCATTAAATCATGTATTCACAATCGTACTTTGAGGTCCCAACCTAGATTAACGGCAGAGCTTCCTAAATGCCATGACATTATGTGATACCTGCTCTCTCTGTCACGGTTAATCCATGTGAAGCCAGATCACTTCACGCAAAAGAAACCAAAACATCTATTTTTTTGCCCTCTCCTTAGAAAAAGAAGTTACCAGGTGAAGTACAGCGATGCTCTTTATGTTACTGCTGCCACCAGTAAAACACTAATAATGGTTAAGGTGACATGGGAACTCAGAAATGGCTAAACAGTGATAAAGTCATTGTTGTTGAGCTGAGGCAGCAAAGTTGTTCTGCTCTGGTTGTTGAGCTGTGATTACTAGCCTGTGGTACAGCACTGGATAATTAAACACACACACACACACACACGGCAACTGGGTCAGACACTGCCCTACATTGTTTTTCAGAGACAGGAAGAGCAAGAGAGAGCAAGAGAGACATAAACAGAGAGAAAGACAGACAGAGAGAGAGCGTGAGATGTTGTGGTACCATCACTTTGGGGCAAGTGAAAGAGTAATGAGTTGACCCAAACTGTGTCTCTCAGTGGACGGCTGTATTGAACTACAGTGTAATTACACATCATTACAGAGGCAAAGAGCGAAGGAGTCTGGATCCAGACAGCCTCGCACAATGTGTCATCAAAACACCAGCAGTAATGCACTAAAACAACCCACTCTGTGCTGCACAGTCTATAGATTAACACCCAAGTGGCCAACTCAGTGCTTTCCTTCTCCAGCCTGGCCCAGTTACTTAAAGTGAGAAGTGCCTTGAGATGCAGCGGTCCAAGCTTTTGGTCCAAGCTCTGACCAGCCCAGCATCTATGTCAACATTAAACCAACAATCACCTTATAGTTGCAATTCAGGTTGGTTTGGAGGTCTGTGGTGACCCAACCAACGTGACCCTGTGGTTATAGTAGATCCCACACAAAGCTTGTGTCTATAGATTATTCTGTTCATTCACTTTAAAGTGTTCCTCAAAACATCCGCAGTAGTGGTACATTTTTGACTATAAGGGATTCCCATTTCATTGAATAAATTCAGAGTGCACAAATGTTTTCAAAATGAATTGACTGGAAAACATAAAAACAGGTAAATGCAACAGTCAGATACAGTGGCCACAGACAACAACACAATCCAGTAACTTTAAATTTTACTAAACACCACCACAGATGTTTTGAGAAATGATAAACGAGAATAGACACACATGCAAACTTTATCAAAAGTTGAGACTAGACATATGCATCTTGCGAGGGACTTTACCATCCTGTAATACTGTGGCTTGCTCTGTGTTGCATCGAATTACAGGATGTCCCCAGAGTAATTATTGGAACAACAGAGCTATAGAGGTTCTCAAGCGAGATGAAAGCAGCTGATTAAAATGTTTCCAAAAATAATGCCTGCCTTTGCATAATCACTTTTTATACACAGTTTGGAAGATTACTTTCAAAATGTGATTGATTACAAATTATTGGTTATCTGCTTAAAATTATTAATATAATCGGTAGTGTAATCTATTGGGTCAATGTAATCCAGTGTAATGCGCTTGATAAATGTGATGTGTCTGTGATGTATGTGGTTATTTTAAATTTGTTTTGGCTCACTTTGTCACGGTTCAACTAAACACATTGTGGGAATAATCTCATCATTGCCATCATCAAGTGATTTCAAGAAGTGAAAATGATCAAAATGCCTTGTTTCATTTAGACATATTTCAAACATGTTTATGTATAGTCCTCTGTCTCAATGTCTCTTTTGAATTATATGTGACAACATGTCAGTAAATACTGGGCAACACTGTGTCCATGTGTATCCACATCAATTTCACCAAGACACATTTCTGGGCATTAATTAATTAATACAAGCAATAATGACTAAAACAAAGCATTCTGCTCTCATGGTCATGGTAATATGTCAAAAATATGTTAATATTTGACCTGGCTAGACAAATTCCTGTAAAACAAAGTAGATTTCTATAAAGATAATGTTGAGCATTTCCAACAAAACTGGATTGTTTGGGCAGTGATCTGACATAATGCCTTCCAATTCAGAAGATTGACTACCTGGTTCAAATTCTACCTCAGTTTCCAGGGTATAGCTCCAGCCACTTCTTCTGCAAAAATCAATGTCATGGGCCAAAACGTCAAATCTTCAAAAGTACGCTAACAGACTTATTGTCAGACTGATGACTATGAATTGACATATTGCCTTTAATCCATCGACCCTACGGTACAAACACTTAAACAAACGAGTTACATGGTTGTACAATGTGATAACATGATAGGTCAGCTGCTGGGCAACATAATTAATGGTGAATACTATGTGTGTGCTTATCTGCATTAATACTGCAGGGTTGCTCTGAATCTGCAGGAGATCTTCAGGAAAACAATGCAAAATCCTGTAGCATTTATCTGCAGGATTCCAGGAGGACATTACGAGGACTATACATGCAAAATGTAGAAAAATGTACATATGCCTATACACTGTCAAAATAACAGATTTTTCTGCAATGGAAAAAATAGGTAAGGCTAGTTTAGCTATCTTTGGGGAGCAAAAATGCAATTCCATTAGAAATATGACAGGGATATTGTGGGGAAATTATAGCGATCATCACAAAGAATAAAATACCTTAAGTACCATAATCTCACTATAAACTCATTATTGAGTTATTATTATTATTGAGGCCTACGACAGACACGCTACATGTCTCTATAGGAATATTATAGGAATGGTACGGTTAGTTTTTGTTAGGGATGCCCGTTTTATAGAAACTAATAGGACCATTTTATAGTGATTTATTTGGGATTTGTTTTTACACTTTAAGCACATAATAGCAGTGCACATTGCATATTAGCCTTCCGTCACAGCCAACCCGCTGTAACTCTTTTCAATAAGTTCACACAAGAGCTGTCACGGCGCTCCGCGGCCACAGTCCCTGATAGGGGAACCCGGACGAACCACTGCCTGGAGGCAAGCATGCCTGGGGAGAGGATTACATGTTGTCTAGCTCAAACACGGGCATTCTCCACAATGACCATTCGTGTATGAATGAAACGACCAGCCCTCCCGACTCTCTCTCTTTCTCTCTCTCTCTCTCTCACACACACACACACACACACTAAAGCGCGCACGTACTTGTATAGCCTATACACAGAACGCATGGCGCACAAATGCAAGGGAGCACTTGTAACGAGGAGTCTGCAAACCCGAACATGTGCTGCTCAGTATAGGATTATCTGCTACTTACATGAGCTGTGTCGGAAACTGCGAAGCCAAAGACCCGTCCTGCCACAACAGGACCAGAACCACCAAGGCTCGTGCCCTGCAGGTATCCATTGTCAGAGGGGAAATTCCCCGACAGGCAGCGATACCAAACGCGCTCCGCTCCCCTTCACCACAGATGAATGAGAGCGATGTGCAGCAGCAGTGTGTGTGTAGCAGTCTGCCGCTCTCAGAGATTAACCAACCTTGACACCTCTAATCTGATCAACCGGCCATCCAGCGCTCTAACAGGTACTAGGGTTGGATATTTCAGTCTCTCTCTCTCTCTCTCTCTCTCTCTCCTCCCCCCCCCACTCTATATATATATAAGCCTATGTGTGTCTTTCTCTGTCCACCCCGCACCCCCCTTACCCTCCTATAGGGACTTCTTGTGTGTCTGTGGTACTCAATAGTGTGTTAATAGTGATCATATCGTAGGTTACTTTATAGTATTTTTACGTCCTGTGGTATAACTGTAATTTTGTACACTAAACTGTAAGATTTCTGTAATATTTCTATAGGAACGATAGTTTTACTGTGATATTTGTATAGCATCCTTCTAAAATTCATTTAGTATATTTCTCTCGAGCTATATGCATTAGCAGGAATTACAAAAATGTTTTTCACCTCATTATAAAGAAACACCTGCTAATGTTATGGAAGCAAATAATCCATATAAAGGGTCTGGCCACAGGTACCAGTCACATACGCACAATGAATACAAATGCACGTACAACCTAGCATGAAGGGAAATTTACAGGCTTTGATGGCAGTCTTTGTCAATCACCATCAATCGTCCCGTAGGGTGAGTGACAGCAAGCAGAGAAACTGTCCCACGGTGGGAACCGGTGCTACAGTGATAGATCCTTATTGATTTCACACTTTCAAAGGGGAACGTACAGACTTATGAGACAGAGCAAAGTGACAGGCCTACAGCAAAAACCCAATCACTCTCAGTGCCATCAATCGTACCTGTTTTACAAGACTGAATTTGTTGCCTCCCTGTGCATGTTCGTGAGAATATAGTCTGCAAGCTCCTGCACAATAGGTGGCATCAAATTACAGCATGAGTTCATGTCATCATTTCAGTTCAAAAGAGAACAGTGTGATTGAATAACAAGGCGGTGAGAGAACAAACCTACAGTGCACCGGGGCGTGCAACTGTGTGTGTGTGTGTGTGTGTTTGTGTGTGTGTGAGAGAGATTCAGGCCTGGAGGGAGGGCAGGGCAGCACATGAGGGACGCTTGGGGATTTGGTTATCAATCGTTGCCTGGCAACCACACACCATCTCTCCTGTCCTCTCAGCCTCCCCTCCTCCCTTTTCCCCTCTCTTTGTTTCTCTCATCCCCACCTCTCACCCTGCTCTCACCACTGTTCCTCCCTCCCAGTCGATGTCTCCTCCCCTGCTCTCACCCCTTCACTCCCTGTCACATCACTCCTCTCTAGCCATCCAGCCATTCTCTCTCCCCGCCTTCACACTCATTCTCCACAGCAAGGGAACACAGATGCACCTTGGTGATGTGAGAGAGGAAGGAAGTGAAAGGTGAGGAATGGAGCAAAGAGAAGAGTAATATTATAGGTAAGTGGAGTGCTGAGAAGATGGAGGGGTGGAGGTAGATAATAGCATTCAATACTTTCTCATGAAATGGGAACATCTCACACTATAGCGTGGACAGGAAGTTATGTGTCAGACTAATGCTCCTACTGCCACACTCCAACAACACCTCCTCTCACACAGTTATTATAATCGAGATAAATAAAAGACCAGGACAAAATGTAATGATATCTATCAGACAGGCATGCAGTATGTCTTTATCTAAGACGCTTGAGAACACCAACATATTACATGCAGTTTATATAGTTTCACATCCCCCACATTTCTGGAGAAAGATTAATTTCAATTGTAGTAAACAATGAATGATTTTTTTTGTACCTTGGAATAGGTACAAAATGTCTGCATTTTTTAACTCCACACAAGATTCCCATATAGTACACCACATGCTATTTTTTATGTAATAATCAGCCCAACAAGCATAAGTACAGCATACCTCTTTTTTATATCAGCCTATCAATAATCATTAACTCAGAATAGCAAATCCACACATGAATATGTATCACAATCATCTTGAAATAAAGTGCCATTGGTTTAAGATTAGGAATGATGTAAACCTTGATTTTTTTTTTGCTAGAAGATACTGCCATCTGGAGGTTTTATATTGAAATCACAAGAATAACTCAGACATTGGGACTGATTAAAAGGCACATTACTGTAGTAAAGTAAATTTCATTATGGTCAATTTGCCATGTTATCTTCAAGATGTTTTCTTTGTTCTGTTTGCTGTATTCTTATCTATATGCTATTCTGTTTCAATTATCCACATTCCCAACAGGGCTCATTAAAGTTTCATCTTAGATAATCAAATAATCAATAATTAATTTACATACAATTTAATTTACATAATTAATTAACATCACAAATGTACCTGTACTTTACCAAAAGGCTACTGAATAATTTACTTTTCCAAATTCATATTTGCTTGTTTTGTTTTGTTTTTAGCAGGTCTACAATGAAAGAAAATTCTGAGACAAATGAGAAGCTGAGGTGGAAATCCCCAGGGGGGATGGATCCCCCCATCCTGGGAAAAATATGATTCCCCCCCTTCAAAAGATTGCGACCCCCCCCCTCCCTTTGTCTCATACAGAGCCTTGGAGGTGACATAGAAGATTTTTTTTCCTGTGGCCACGAAATAGTAATTTGTGGCCTCAAAATACTTATTCCGTGGCCACAAATTAGTTTTAAATAATTTTAGTAAAAATTTTGAGGGCTCGGAATGATGATGTCCATGCTCAGCGCGGGATTGCACTAACTAACACAGTTGTATGTTCGGTGTCATCTTGCTTATTCATTAAATTAGCATAACGTTAGGCAGTTTAGCTAGCTAACAAACAGTGATCCTGTGTAAACTTTGTAAAACACCTACACTAAAGTCTTGATTTGTGTTTTTGCTAGGAGTGTTGTGGTTTATGTCCTGTCACATGAATGTGACATCATCATTCCAAGGCCAAGAACGACTATTTCGAGGCCATAAATTAGTATTTCGTGGCTACGTAAAAAAAAAATCCTCTCTGTCATCTCCGGGCTCAGTAGGCTCACAACGGTTTGATCCACTGCCTCAGTGCGTGTGGTGGCTGACCTCTAGTAATTAGTTCAAACAAAAGATATGTTAGACTTTTCTTTACTTCTACCACTCAATACAATAAAACACATTTATAATCATCACCAGTCTTGATTTTTGCTGCATTGAATTAGCTCCCAGATCAGCTGACGTTTGCTAGCTAGCTACAGTAACATCAACCTGTGTATTCAGCTGTTTGAAATCGAGTCAATGAGAGAAGCTAGCAATGCAGTGTAGTGTTCCTTAGCTGGCAAGGTGACAGTGTTCGTGTCTACCGTCTCAAAGGCACCCAATGCACGTAACGTGAGATAGCTGGCTAACATTCCCCTTCAATAGAGTGGTGCAGGGATGACGTATTTTTGTAGGCCAACCTAGACGTTAGCATCGCCCTGGTTCCCTCGACAAAAAGCCAGTGGGATTTTTACATTGGATTTTGGATTACTGCAGAAAATAAACTCTGTGGCAAACAAAAGTTTGTGATACTTAAACGTTTTGTTCAGCAAAATAATCTTCACAAATGAATACTACTTTTATGATTTTTGAAGCATAAATGTAATCGCCAGAAGTAAAAAGCTAACGTTAGGCTATAAACAAACTACACCACAGTCGCATGACTTTAACGTCACCGCCACTAAAAATACTATAAATTGATGAATCTACAAGTTGGAAAGTTTTAGTTAGAATAGTTTGGAAGAGCCGAGTTTAAACACAACTAGAGGCTGTAAAGGCGGACTAGTGAGTAGATGAGTTACTGTGCTCGGTGTGATGACGTTTAATGTCCACGACAACCTCTGTAGTCTCATTAAGCCACTTGTTAGCAAACACCCTTTTTTAAGACACGTAAAAGCTTCAAAATTCAAGAGTGAGGTATTTACTGACGTATTTTATGTCGTAGAACAAAACGTGAAAACCTCTTAAGCTTGTGTTAACCACAGATCTTATTTCAGAGAGCTAACAAAAAACAATTCGAAAAACCCATAGACTTCGAGACAACGGAACCAGAAGTGCTAAAATGCTCACTCGTTTCCTGGTTTCAGGACTCATTCCTGCACCGCTCTATAGGAACCAGCTAACACAGGGGTGGTGGAGTTGGCTTGCTCGTAGCCTAATCATTCATCCAGTCAACCTCACCATAGCGATTTGGTTTTATGTTGGCAGGGTACACACACGATAGGTGAATTTGCAGAGCTAGCGATCAAATCGATGGAGCAAATTTAAGCAAACATTAGCTAGCAAGCTAGCTAGAAGCTATTCTATTTATGTGGTGTCGTCAAAGATGACACCAGTTTACGCTCTCTTCTACCATTGTCTAAAATATCTTAAATGGTCTCGTTGCAAAAGCTAAATTGTCGCTAACCTTATCACAGGGACTTTAAGGCACCTGTGTGCCGACCTTGGAGTAGACTGACGATAGCAAAAACTATAGCAAGCACCACAGAAATGGAATTGGTGCTCACTAGCTCTGCAAATTCAGCTATTGTGGGAAGCCAGCCAATATAAAACAAAAACATGAACAATATTAAAATTACAAAAGGTTTCAGTTTACATTGTGTAAATGGTGAACTCATACAGCTGTCAACCCTTGTCACTGCAATCCGTTTCACATTTGCTAGATGACTAGCAGTGCTAGTTACCTGGTAGATCGAAGTCCATTATAGAACGATAGAAGATGAAAGAAGCCCTCATCTCCTACTGCAAATAACCTGCACACTGTGTGTGTGTGTGTGTGTGTGAGAGAGAGAGAGAGAGAGAGAGAGAGAGAGAGAGTGTGTGTGAGCGAGCAGCCAGCCAGCCAAGTAGAACATGGCAGAAAAAAGAAAAAAATTAGAGCATTTTTCAGTTCACCAAAACGCAAAGTAAGAACCCCAGTAGCCTAATATCTCAAAGACTAGTTGATCAAATGTTCCTAAGAAATAAGTGAAATGCTAACGGAAATGTAGGCTATATGTTACAGCACTACTTTTGGTGTCCCCCTCAGGAATTGCGCTGAAGAAAATTTCATGTAATTGTCCCCTCTAAAGTTGATAATTGTAATTAAATAAATTAATTGTAGTGGCAGTAGTGATCACATTGTAAAACTATTGTTAATTGGAATTCTTCTGCTTGAGACATTGTTGATAAACCTTGTTATAGAGCAACCAGTGTGTGGGTATTCAAATTAGAAGTTTTTTTCTAGTCCAATACATAGTGACGCATGTATTAATCTCCACCAAAACGTAACAATGGGCTCTGGTGTAATAAAAATAAGTTTGCAAAAACATTAAAATTTCCTGATGAATTCCTGATGATATTGATTAATTAATTAATTTGATATTTTCAAGTTTATAGAGCTGAGAGTTGATTTCTGACCTCATATCTGTAACAAACTGGAGCCTAAAACTTAAACAGGTTAAGAATAGGACCTTAGGCAAGTTAAGGGAAGGAGAGTGTACTTGTTCACTCTCCTGCATCTCTGACCTTTTAGGCTTTTAAGGATTGTCTCTCTTGCTTGCTTTGATCATTTTGGGACCAAACCTCTTCATCCTCCTGTACGTCCTTCTTCTTAGTCTAATTAATATCATCATTCTTATTTACTTTGAATGAATTTATTAGATTTAACTGTGATTGACTTTCACCAAGAGCTGGTTCCCTCTCCTTCCATTGTTTTCTAGGTTTTTCTCGTAACCTTTGGATGACACATTACAGTTTTTCTCAGTTGCTTTGGCTCAATTCTCGAATGACAGTTGAAGTCGTCAAAACAATATGTGAAATTCTTCACAACATTGTGTTACTTGTGCACAACAGAAAGAGCATTTCTCATTCTTTGTTACCATTTGCAAATGTTTTAGCACATTTAGGCAAATGACTAAGCACAATTGTCTACAATTTGAACAATTATTAGTTGTATATGTCTTTGTGATCAAAATACATTATGTTTCTTCTCAGTTGAATGGTTTTACTCTCCAAAATATGTTAGAATTCTTTCATTGTGCAAGTCATCACATGCAGAATAGAAATTGTCAAAGTCTGCCGAGCCCACATTTAATGAATTGCATTGATATGGAGTGGCCGTAAAGTCTGCTAAATTGATAAATTTGTTGTCAGGTGAAACTCGAACTTCACTAATGAATGGGGAGTTTGTCACATCTTACATCAACCACTATTATACTACTGCATATAGTAGGCCTATGTTTTGTTTCCACAGTACGTTTTTTGGTATTGATAGGCTACATGTCTTTGTTCTGTGCAGTGCTGTGTACATTTTAAGTTTTTTTTCTGTATAGGGCCTACTGTCTTGTGTGACCATTGCAGGAAAAATAAAATTGTTTTTCCTCACATTACATGCAAATCTAAGCGCTCTTTTGCTTTACAAAGTGGAATGTGAAACCTTGTACTCTTGAAATCAGCATCTGAAGAGTATTCACTTTGATACACAATAGCAGTCAGTTAGCTTCAGAAAAATAACTGAATAGGCATTCAGTGTCAGTGAAAATAGTAGAACATCAGACTCTCATGCTGAGGGTTGTGAGTTAAAAAACCTTTTATACTATTAGCTATCACCTCACTGTCAATTTTTATTGGTGAATCATGATGAATCAATTCAGAATCGATTCACTTCTATCGGACTCGAAAGAATCGGGTTAATTATAAGAATCAGTCTTCCCGTCACTACTGTGCGCCTCTCCTCCCGTCTTGCGTTGGTAACTTTGCTGAGTGTGGGAGCGGGCGGTCAAAAAATAAACTGCGTGTCCCGGGATTTAGCTAGTGCTAACCAGAAGGGTGCTCAAAGCTGTACCTGCACACACAGCTTCTCCACCTGCACACACAGCTCCACCTGCACATGCAGCACTCTCTCT